>JAKKZJ010000014.1:701289-718299 GCA_033441845.1 Pangasius mekongensis
TGTTACGCTACACAGCAGAGAACACAACAGTGTTACGCTACACAGCCGAGAACACAACAGTGTTACGCTACACAGCCGAGAAGAGAACAGTGTTACGCTACACACCAGAGAAGAGAACAGTGTTACGCTACACAGCCGAAAAAACAACAGTGTTACACTACACGGCCGAAAAAACAACTGTGTGACGCCACACAGCCTAAAAAAAGAGCATTGTTATGCTACACAGCCGAAAAAAGAACAGTGTTTCGCTACACAGCCGAAAAAAGAACAGTGTGATGCTACAAAGCCTAAAAAAGAACAGTGTTATGCTACACAGTCAAGAACACAACGTTGTTACGCTACACAGAAGAGAACACAACAGTGTTACGTTACACAGCCGAGAACACAACAGTGTTACGCTACACAGCAGAGAACACAACGGTGTTACGCTACACAGCCTAAAAAAGAACATTGTTATGCTACACAGCCGAAAAAAGAACAGTGTTTCGCTACACAGCCGAGAAGAGAACAGTGTTACTCTACAAAGCAGAGAACACAATGGTGTTACGCTACACAGCCGAGAACAGAACGGTGTTACGCTACACAGCCGAGAACAGAACGGTGTTACGCTACACAGCAGAGAAGAGAACGGTGTTACGCTACACAGCAGAGAACACAACGGTGTTACGCTACACAGCAGAGAACACAACAGTGTGACGCTACACAGCCGAGAACAGAACATTGTTACGCTACACAGCCGAGAACACAACAGTGTGAAGCTACACAGCAGAGAACACAACGGTGTTACGCTACACAGCCGAGAACACAACAGTGTGACGCTACACAGCAGAGAACACAACGGTGTTACGCTACACAGCCGAGAACAGAACATTGTTACGCTACACAGCAGAGAACACAACAGTGTGACGCTACACAGCAGAGAACACAACGGTGTTACGCTACACAGCCGAGAACACAACAGTGTTACGATACACAGCCGAGAACACAACAGTTATTTCTATCCTTGTGGACACACACACACACACACACACACACACGGCTTGTATCCACAAGGAAAACTACAGCTTTTATATAAAAACTAAAAGACCCACAAGGTTTCCTGAGGTTAGGGTTAGAGTACGATTTATGTGTATAGCAGGAATTAGCTGCATTAATAATTATACCAAAGCAATATAATCTGTCATGGGTTAGTTAACCTTAGTCAAGTAAGAAGCTTTCAGTTAACTAGTTCATGTTACAGTATGTCTTCCTTTCATATATATATTTCCTTACTTATAAAGAAATGAATCCTGCAGTTATGTGTGAATGGAGGTTTAGACCACGTACATGGTGACTGTCAGTAAGCTATCGATCGTTGTATCTGCAGTGTAACACTGCACTTTCCTCCTTATACGTACTGTATATTTACGAAATGTCCATCCTTCATGAAGTCTGTAAAATTCAGCTCTAGTTTACAAGAATTCCAAAATGCCAAATAAAATGAAGAAATGAAGATGCAAACTGTTTACTTATTATTAATCTTATAATACACTAGTGTTCGAACAGTTACTTGTGATCATTTAGGACACGTGGGTCATACATTCCGTTGTCTTTTTAATTTTGTCCTCACTTTTGTAAATAAAGCTTGGTCTTGATTTATTCGTCCCATATGTCCTTCCACTGATCCATTCATTGCCTTCCTTTTTATCAAGCAATAGTTATAGCCACAGTTACTACACACACTATTTTTGACACCAACGAAACATTTGCAACACGCACGAAGCGTTGCATAACGCAACCTTCCTTTTACGCTGGTGATAAGTTCTGCAACTCCCAGCGTTTGACGTTCGCTGAGTTAGTCTTTCCAGTCCATGCTTGTCTGCAGATCGCCTGACCATCAGCCTGCCTCACATTTCTGAGCACTGCCCTTTGGATTGTCTGTCGGATTCTGCACATGTTAAGTTCTACAGTAAAACATTTTCATTACTGCACTCGAGAGAGTAGCAAAATACACAGAGCTGGAAAGGCAAACGAGAGCGAAAGGGACAGAGCACGAGCGCTAGATGAAGAAGGCTTATATAAGCATGAGTCCTCCATGCAAAGACGAGAAAGTGAGAGAGATTGAGAAAGATAGAGAGAGAGGGGGGGGGCAGATAGCGAGGATGAAGCTCAGGACAGCATCTGATTCTAAATAAGGAGCCTGAGTCAGATGGCTTGATATAAACAACCGGAATAACTCTTTAACCATATCCATTTCTATCCACTTTTTATAGTAAGAGAGCTGGTAAAGGCAAGAGTTCTACTGACAAATCGGCCGTTCAGTACGTCTCACCGCTACCGTACATTTATACACGCATATAATCAGCGCTCCGGTGCTTACGGAGACAAAGTGCACGTTCGCATTAACACCAGCGCTGTGGGTGAAGGGAGTAATGGTGGCTTTTCAGCAGCATGACAGGAAGAGAGTTATGGTTTAGCTCAGTTTTAACCTCCTCCGCTGAACATTAAATTGGTAATAAGGAGAAAAGAGATAGAAAACGACCCTTTCTGTTGATCAGAGGAGTTCGAAGTCAGCCTGCCGTGTGCCACGGCGATAGAAAGTAGATTTCCGGCCTGGCAATTTTTTACAGTGCTACGGACTCTATAGGGCAAAGTGCACAAAGAGCAGCCGAAGATATTGTTTCTGAGTTAGTTAAAAAAATAATACATTATAGAATCGCCTCTGGATGTGTAGAAATAGATAGGCACACTGTATGTAACCCAGTTTCCAGAGATCCCCAAGTATCCCTCGCTGCAGAACAAAAAGTCCATGGGATTGAGTCAGACCTGATCCAGCATCCACCTGAGTCGAGCCAAATGTCCGGACAACTCAGTGTGTTTAAGGCTGGATAAGTGTGTTTAATGTGATGTTGCGTGTTGTACAGCGTCGTGGAGGTGAGGATTTAGGCGTATAGAAGGAGATCCAGATCCAGATCCAGCTCCACCCCCTGGATTTTTTATTTATTTATTTATTTATTTATTTTGGTTCTGCAGCAAGGACCATCTCGAGCTTTTGACTGTCTTACTATCCTTGTGAGGACCTTTCTGGACAGAATTATTAAATCAGCTATTTAATGCTATGCCTACTCCTAGATTTCCTTGTGCAGACCAGCCACCCCAACACACACAAACACACACACACACACACACACACACAGAAACAAGCCCTTCCTTCTATTTACGCTTCTGCTCGTACCAAACAAAATGGAGTCGCTCAAAATATCTGCCGTGCCATGACGAGCCTGTGTTAATAGCATTAGCTGTGAAAGGAGCACAGTCATTGGATTTCTTTCCTCATAAGTGTGTATGACTGAGGTGTAGTTTGTTTGGGGGGGGGGGGGGTGTAAGGGGGTATAACGGGGTATTTTTAGGTGGTTAACATAATACATAAAGCACGGCTGATTACATGTCAAATAACAAACCGGTGGTTTACAGAAGGAGGAGAAAAAGAAGTGTAGATCTGGTTCTGTGAAGTAAGATATCATTTCCTCCTATTACTAGCATGTTATTGGAAGCATTTTCAGTGGAACTGCCATAAAGATATTTTTCCATGTGTATTAACTGTAATAATATGGAAAGATTGGCTAATGGGAGAGTGTGCCTTCAAGATTTATGTGACCACTTCTAAATACCACCTCCACGTCTACTACGTCTGCCATCCACCCAACATCTACAGATCACATGGTGATGTAGCTTATTTGGCATATTTCCTCACCTCTCAACCCCAACCAAATCACACACACACACACACACACACACACACACACACACACACACACACACGCACACACACACACACACACACCCTCTGAAATTAATTCCTACACCAGTGGTGCATGAATACAGTATGTAGGTCACACCCAGTAAACATGACTGCATCTTTATTTTTATGAATTGCAGTCCTATCGGAAATTTTGCCAGTAATGTTTGTGTGAGTATTTGTAAGCGTGTGTGTGTGTGTGTGTGTGTGTGTGTGTGTGTGTGTGTGTGTGCTAGGAAAGGTCATGGCTGGAAGCAGTGATACAGAGAGACAGCTGAGTCAGAGGATGGGAAACACACGAGGGCTTTAATGTTCAGAACAGACACTCGAGCAGGGACACAGCTCGCTCTCTGTACGCTTACTCAGTCCAGTATCAGCGCTGCATAATCACATCTCCTCGTGCACTACTAACGCTTTGGTGCCATACACACTCAAGAAAAAAGGGAACTACACTGTCATTTTTCTTGTCACTCAGGTGTACACTCTTGGTGCATTAAGTCTGTATCTTTTACCTGGAAACGTGCATGTCGGGAACTTTTAATTCTTTACACTGAAAGGTGATTACAGTCCAATTATGTACCTTAAAGCCTTTTTTAAAGGTGTACTTTCGACATATTTCTATATTATAAAAAAACAATAAGGGGACCACCCCAGTAAAAAAGAAAAGTACACTTTAGCACCTTCTTAATCTAAGAGACAAAATGTTAGAATGTTAGCAAGTGTCTTGAAAAAGGGAGTCCAAAAACACACAGCTACCAACAGCTGCTTAAGTCTAATGCACCAAAATGAAAACTTTTGGCCAAAACTAAAACCGAAAAACATTTGTTTGTTTGTTTGTTTGTTTGACCATTGCATTAGAAACATGCATTTATTTCATTTCTTATTCATACTGTAAAATAGGGCTCGCGATATAACGATATAATATCGATATTGTCATAATATGATTTTTCGGAGATATCCGAGATATCTTATGTTTTTATTTTTAAATTAATTTAATTACAACCTGACTCAAAACAGCTGATTCGATGTTAAAAGCGTTGTACTTAGTGTGTAAAAATGTCAAATTTTAAATTCTCCTTTTCACTATTACTATATTTTTCAGATATAAAAAATAGAATACTTTTATTTTATAGAATAATTCATTCATATCATAATACACTGCAATTTAATGCAAAAAAAATCGGACACTACTATGAGCTCTTCATCACACCCTTAGGTCTGAACTGAATTATTTTTATTCTATTTTTTAAATTAAGGGCACACTTGAGGTCACCATAAGGGCAGAAGGATACAATTTCCCAGAAACAGATATCCTCCCTCGCACTGTTTGCCAATGCAAAATCAATGTTAATCAGTTAAACTGACAAATCGAGGAAACCAAGTCCAGCTTCAGGTTACTTGGTTAAGAACAAAATAAAAACAGGACCCGAGAGCTTCTATGTTCACGCCACAGCTTTGCCTAGAGAATAAGTTAGACTACTGTAGTGATCTGATATATAACCTTAGCCATTAATCAGTGCCAGACAGAAGCACCTCGAACAAACTCGGTGAACTTATTTTCATCCTGCTATAGCGAATAAGTATTTTTACAGAAAAACAGCAAAAGCAAAAAAAAAAAAAAAAAAAAAAAAACCTGTGCCTCTCCTTCGTGAATTGATCACTCACCTCCCCTCCCCTGCCTCATCCATGTCACTGCTGAAACTCATCCCAGATAAACAATCGGATGAACTGACATAACAAAAAGAGTGGACGAGGAGCTGGAGGTGAAAACGATGGCTGCAGCTCCGCTACTCGTTCGAAGAGATGGACGTGGCCACACCTCTTCTGGAGGGATTAACTTTGAGGAGGCGACAAAGACACACGTGTTGTTCCTCCCCATCAGCACATGCGTCCTCGCCCACACGCCTCAGGGGAACGGATCAACGATTCGTTTCTTCATAAGAAGAAGCCAGTGTGTGTGGAGAGAGAGAGAGAGAGAGAGAGAGAGAGAGAGAGAGAGAGACAGAATGAGCGAGGAGAGTGAAGGTGATTGGGTTGGGGACAGTAATGACACACTTCTCGACACGCTGTGGTGCAGGGTGTCTGCTTTGTCATCTCTTTCTTTCACTCCCTTCACCTCACAGAGTGAGAGCGGACTGGGCAGTACCCAGCTCTCAGTCTCTTAGCTGCTTTCACTGGCAAAGCACTACGCTTACATCCCCCTGTTTCCGTTAGCACAGCTGCAGTAGCACGCTCATAAATGTTACACACGCCATGATGGATGAAGTAAACAATTCCGAATGAGGTTTTAATGGATAAATGCTGCTTGGGACACTAACGCAACAAACAGCAAACAAAAAAATCTCACCTAGTGTCAGAGCAGCCTGATAAGATGTATTGTTAATGCATCCAACCATAAGCCTATTAATCTTCATGCAGTTTCAGCAGCTGCTTTATCCTGCGCTGTTCAGAGCTGTGGTGGATAAAGAGCCTATCCCAGGAATGCTGGATATGTGACAATACACCTGGATGAGCTGCCATCCCACTGCCGAGGACTTATCCTAGGAACACTGGGAGTAATGTCGGAATACACTTTGAATGGGATGTCAGTCCATTACAGAGGACTTATCCTGGGAACACTGGGAGTAATGTGGGAATACACCTTGGATGGGACGCTATCCCATCGTAGAGGACCTATCCTGGGAACACTGAGAGTGAGGTGGGAATACACCATGGATGGGATGTCAGTCAATCCTGGGAACACTGGGAGTGAGGTGGGAATACACTCTGGATAGAATGCCAGTCCATGGCAGAGGACGTATCCTGGGAACACTGGGAGTGAGGTGGGAATACACTCTGGATGGGTTGCCACACTGGAAGAACAAGAAACCTCCACACCTGAGCTCAGGGCTGAACCATGTACCTTGGAGCTGTGAGCACTATCCACTGCACTGCAACGATATATAACTGAAATCCTTAAAATCCATCCTGCTCACGCATGTCATGTAAATGCTTTTATATTATGAATCTACTTGGAATGATACTTGGAACTTTAATCTTAGGGATTAAATTATTCATTTAGACTCAGAATGTAAGCATCAGGTAAAGAACTGTATGAGAACATATCAATTATGATGAAGCATGCTGGGAGGAGGATCATCTTGTCTTGCTAATTGAAGCTCGTCCAGACGGACTGGTGTAGGCAGCGGATTGATCGCGGCCCGTCCCAGTTTCTCCTGACCCAAATGCGAGCCCACCAGCAGAGATGGTTCATTGTGTTCATATGGACACTTAACCAGACTTTCTGTGTCCTCGATGCCTCATCGCCCAAAGTCAATGAGCAGATGGGCCTTAGATACATACACACACAACATACGGTACATACACACACTGACAGGTTTTTAGTTTACTAAAAAAATCACTGCCAGTTCTTTCTTTCTTTTTTTGCTGAGACAGTTCCAGGGAAGAATGAATTACAACACAATTACAGCAGTGCAAGCACATGCAAAGTTTGACATTATTCCAAAGTAAAGGCACGGTCTACAGCTGGTCTAGATTAAACTGTGAAAAGAATGGTTTATGGATATGTGATAAAAAAAAAACCCTTGCTGTATGATGTAATTTTCTCTAAAGTCTCATAAATTACAGGTAGATGCTTGCATTATGGGCTGATTTCTCAGGGAAACTAGCCTATGCGTACGCAATACTCTGTGTACAAGTAAAAACTGGAGCAAAAATTGACCAGGCTACTATCAAAAAAAAAAAAAAACTCAATCATCTCATCTAAACCCTACACAAGAGGCTGCTACAGCTTCTGGTTGGTCGCCAAGCTGTGGGTGGTTTATAAGGAAAATCTGCTTAAACACATTCAAATTTGTAAGACACATCTGGAGCACCATTTGTGCCTGTTGTAAACAAGGAGAAAGATAACCTACACTTAAGACATTCTATAGCAAAAACAAGGAAAACATGAATCACTGCCTGTTAGCTACAGTTACAGTCCTGTTTTAGAGCCAATCGATGCTCTCTCGTCTCCAGGAGCCAGGAGGACTATGTTTAATAAAAGTAAAAAAAAATACAAAATCAAATCGAATAGTATATTGTAATGAAATATAGATCTATAAGAGACAGTACAGGCAAGATTAGGGACTGGACCTTGGAATTATAAGGCTCTATCTGACAACTCTAGGATTTTAAGATGTTATGCCCTGATAATTGCAAGACAGACATGACTTCTACACTAACCACCTACTTTAATAGGAAAACCTGTAACCCTGCACATTAATGCAGTCATCCAATCAGCCAATCATGTGGCAATGCATAAAATCATGCAGATACAGGTCAAGAGCTTCAGTTAATGTTCACATCAAACATGGGTGTTGGTGCCAGAGTTGAGGTTGCGCGTTTGAGTATTTCAGAATTTTCACACACCGCATTGTCTTCACAGAATTTACATAGAATTAACACAAAATGGATCATTAAGCAAAAAACATTCACTGAGCAGCAGGTATGTGGGTAGAAACACCTTGTTGAAGAGAGAGGTCAGAGGAGAATGACCAGACCGGTTCAAGCTAACAGGAAGCCTATGTTAATGCAAATAGCCACTCTTTACAACCGTGGTGAGCAGAAAAGCACCTCGCAATGCACAAGATATCTAACTTAAAGTAGAAGTAGATGTGCTGCAACAGCAGAAGATCACGTTGGGTTCCACTCCTGGCAGCCAAGAACCGAAATATGAGACAGTTGAAGATTGGAAAAAGACGAGGTGATGTTTTTCTTTTGTCCAGTTTTGGAAAAAGGGAAAAGGAAGTGACACAGTCAGCTCCAGAACAACTGGCACAGCTGGTACAGACACGTAAAAAACATTATTAAACATGTTTGTGGTTGTTGTTAATCTCACACATGACATTAAATGATTATGACATAAATTAGGACATAAATTCATTCTAAAGAAATATTCTAAAGAATTTTTTTAACAAAACCACATGTATAAATTATTGGCACCCCAAGAATTTCTTATAAACCATAACTGAAGCATGTTCTCATTTATCTTTTACTTTTGAAAGTTCACTTGAGTGTTTAGTCAGTCTTAAGTGGTCGCCCATGACTTCCTGTTTCACTGGGGTATAAATATGAGGCCGAAAACCAAATTCTCTTAAAGCCTTTCATCAAAATGTGGAAGATATGAGAGTACATCCATGAAATGAGACAAAATTAGGTAGACTTTCATAAATCAGACAAAGGCTATTGATGAAAATGCCTGAAAATGCACAGTGAGGAGGATGGTTATGCAAAAAAAAAAATTCGACAAGGATCACAGGGATCGCAGCATTTTATGTCTCCAGATTACACACCACCTCAACAGCAATAAACTACTTTAAAGATGTGAAGATGAGAAGAGCGGCTTTTCTGTCATCTGACCACAGACGTCAGTGCCTGGAGTTAGCTAGAGGCTACTGGAACCGAGTTCTATGGACAGATGAGACAAAAATAGAGCTTTTTGGCAACAAACACAAAAAACAGTCTGACATAAAAAGAAGGACAGTTATACACAACCCTTATTCACATGCTGGCGTGTGTATTGGCTAATCGTTAATTATTACATTCTGGATTTCTACAGTGAATAAAAGATAGTAGGAGACATCGCTGATGTTCACAACATAAATTTATTTACTCAAAGGGACAACCGTTTGCCCAACTATTACTTTTATAATACAGGATAATAATATAAGCTAATAACATAATATCCATATTTTACTGTAATAATATAATGATATAATAATGCAATATATATATATGATACTATATAGTATTAGATTTATTATTATTATTATGTTATGTATGTGTGTTTGTGTCATTGTCTGACTCGCGCGTTCTCTTTGTGCCCTTTTGGAGCCAGGCCAACATTATTGGCATTAATATTACTTAGCATAAACGTTACGCTACGTAACATTACACTAGCATTAAGGTTATTTAATGAGACTTGTCTTGAGACTTGTTAAGAGAACGGGAACAGGTGAGCGTCACGTAGTGCCCCCTGGGTAATGTAGTTTATGTACGGTAATTATGAATTGCCCAGAACCTGAAATGGAGAGGGCAGAAGAGAGAACCACTTCGAGCAGAAAAGAACTGAATCCTCACTGTTAGGTACGGTGGCAGATCTGTGATGTTGTGGTGCTGTTTTTAATCCAGAGACCTTGGGAACCTTGGAAGGATAGACAGAGAGATTTTAAATGAAAATATGGCTACCTCTGCCAGGAGGCTACAGCTAGGTTGAGGTTGACATGGTCTTCCCAGTCCCCGGGGCCGAAACCTTGTTGCAGTCACAGTTATGTACGGAATAACACATAACGAACCGTGCTGTCATGACGAAAATAATAAAACATGATCATATAACAGCGAACAATTGGCAGCAAAACAACGCAGCTTGTCATGCTACCAAAAAACGTCTCTGTCATGATGACATTGTCGGGAAACTTACTGACTGTTACAAAGCCCTGACACACGTTAGTGTCCCATATACGTCTCCTGACAGAAAACTTCACCACATCAACAACAACAACTGTTCTTTGTTAACAACACACACAGAGGGTTTTTTTGTCTGTTTGTTATTAGCCTTAAATTATGTGGACCGTCTGAGATATAAGCGCTTATGTATGAGCTGTTACTATGGGAACAATAACACGAGAGAACGAGTGCAGTAATATAACACGTGAGAACGAGTGCATTAATATAAACATATCATTTATTTTACAGCTGGAACTACTGTCAGAATTCGAGAATTCAACTGCGCTGTGGTGTGCTATAAACAATACACTTTTAGCACGCACTATTTATGTCATAATAGAGCCTTCTGACTTGAATTCCTAAACAGATCGTCCTTTCATTCTGGTGTTTTTTCTGGGCAGCAGTTCTGAGAGGAAAAAGCGCTCTGATTGCCAGATGAAGACTGGATCATATCTCTTTCTCTCTCAAGCCTGCATTCAGCTCCATCACCATGGAGGGGAGCTCCCAGCTCATGCTGACACAAACACGACCTCTCGGCAACTCGTCCAGCCCATCTGACTGTCTCAAAAGCACCATCTTACATCCTTCCTGACAATCTCACACACTTCCCATCTTCAAAACTCTTTACGATGTTCTCCCAGGTGTAAAATCTACCGAGCTTCCCTCAGCACTGCACCGATTACGTATCTTTATGTGCATGCGTGTATGTCTTTAGCTGTTGTAAGTATCTTTAGGTTATTGAAAATAAATAAAACCGGAAGAGCGGAAGTGTTATATTATGTTGTGCCATTTTTCTCCATCTCTTCTATCCAACTTTCCCGTGCCATCCATTTTTTTCTTTCGTCTTTCTGATTGTACTCGCCATCAGTCCCGTGAGCAAGAGAGCACTCGGAAGTCCGTTACGCTGACTTTGCTGTGAACAGCAACCACCCCCAAAGACCACACACACACACACACACACACACACACACACACACACACATCCTCCCCTCCGCCGCTTGGCAACCGGCTCCCATAGCAACCGCTGCTATCAGGGGTTTCATGGCTGAGTGTCTCAGTTGAAGGAGCCGTTGACAGGCGAGCAGCGTCATTGCTTCGTGGCACTGGGTGCAAACTTGCTGTATTCATTCTTCATTGTTTTATGTTCATAAACTCACAAAGAGACAATCATACAACATTCTTTTATGCAGTTTGAGAAGAGTTATGTACACTCACGGTGGTTGTATTTTGGAAATGTATGTCATCAAGATGTACTTAAGACATCTTGCATTCCTGATATGCCTACTTTTAATACGCTTAAGTAATTGTCTCAGTAGATATGGAGCCATTTACATTCTTCGTAGTACAATAAAGTAAATATAAAAGTAAAATAATATGTGATGTGCATTTTAAAGCACAATATACAACAATGCAAATTACAACAAAACTTTTTTTTTAACTCTTCACTCTCAGCTTAACTCAACACAGGGGTTTAACCCCTTAAATCCCTGCTTATTATTCATACTATTCATAGTAAAGCATACAATATTATTCAGTAACTAGTATAATACCTGTCTATTCAGTAACTACTGATTAATTAATAGGAAAAGGTGTGTAGTTATGAGAAAAAGGAATGCAAATCTGAACCCAGTGAAGGATCCTTTAGGCTCCATAGTTTGCTAAAGTTTGTACGTTATGTTGTAGTTATTGTTATTGCACTTACACTTGCACTGTTCACTTTGAGCTTGTTATTCAGCGTGACAGAGACCAAACCACAGTGTACAGACAATTACTGTTTGTGCACAAGTATCGCCGTCTAATTTGTCTGAGTCAGTTCTGTTTTCCAAGACCTGTAACTACACTCCAGTACAGCGTTACTACATGTGAGCAGAGGGAGAGAAGAAGAGTGCAAGCCCACAGATGGCCCACAGAAATGCTGGGACATGCCACATGGCTCCTTCCTGATAGCTTGTGGCGTCCGGTGCAAGCAGCGGGGCGGGCAGCTTTGTCATGCTAATGGAGGGGGACAGCTGCTTTGGGCCATGTGGTGACACGGTAAACGTCACTACGCAAGACAGAGATGCACCAAACACTGGTGAACCCATTACTACGACTGAGCTCTGGCAGTATTCATACCAAAGATACACAAAGACTTTGTTTATTCCATGTAAAGAGGAGTTAAACAAACTTTCCCTAACACAGCAGATCCAGCTCCCTGTCCTGACTATGTCTGCTGATGTTCTACACAGTTTCATTTTGGTTGGTGTAAAATAACTAAACCAATTGACTAAGTGCTTGGAGATCGGCTTATGAGTTGAATCAGGCGTGTTATATTACAAAAAGCAGAAAAATGTTGGAGTGGGGCCACATCTGTAATGCATCGAAAAGCCTTTATACTTGAGTTACAGCATTATAAAAGTTTTCAGTAGATCTGTAAATATAAACCTGGTTTGACTTATAAGCTCATATGGGCACCATTCGCCATCCAGCGCGAGAGGCAAGAAAGGTTCGACAAAATCAATAGAGCTTTTAAGATACATCCAAAGTGCCAGCAAGTCACTAGGAAGTATCTACCGGAACTGTGTAGTCTGAGAGCAATTCTATCTCAGCAGGCCATTAGTAGCTCACATGGCCAGAAATCTTTTACTGTTCCCATCACCTCAAAATAACCACCGAACGCCAGGCTGATAATCAGTCCACAGCAAACACCCCGGATGCTGTAACACACCCGAACAAGATGGGATGAAGTGTGGTTATTTGCGGCTGATTGACTGGGATGTGATGGCAGCTTATATGTGTACAGTGTAATGGATCCTCTTCATGGAGTAGATATAACATATTGATCCATACTAAAAGAAAGCACTAGAGAAAGCAGTAGAGCCATGATGAATGTCAGCCGTTTGGAGGCCAGCTGTCTGTAACGTTTAAACGGGCAAAAAGACGAGCATGTGTGCCGGCCTTCTGGATAGACTTTCAGCACGGGTGTTTCAGCGGAGCTGCTATAAAACAAAGACAGCGCTCTCTACTTTGACAAAAAGCACAATCAGAATCATCAACTAGGGCTCGAAAGCTTCCTGAGGTCACCAAACGTTCCTCGCAAACAAAAGCATGAAAAGGAATAGTAAAAGACGAGTGGAATATGGTAAGGAGGGGCAGCGGCGGGACCCCATGGAAGCACTCTCAAGAACATTTCGAAGGCCAAGCAAAACAATGGCACTGATCCAGAAAGTGTGTCGAGACAAAAGCTGAGATTGAAGAAGGGGAAGGTTGTTGGGTGGGTGTGAAGGGATTAAAGCATTAATCACAGATGGTGACCGCATCTCATCTTTTCACCAAACCCCCACCAGACCCCACACCCAACCCCCAGCAAATAACTGACAAAGGTATGCTCCACTCGCTTTTGTCAGCACGCGTGTCTGTCAAGCAGGAGCGTGTGTTGGCCACAATGGAAAGGAGCACAAGGGCATGTCTAGCCCCTCCACCCCTCCACCCCTCCACCCCACACCCCCTTGTCCCAGTCACTGTGAATTGTAAGGCACGTGCTGCATCTGACTGGTGGAATAATAGAAAAGAAAGGAACCATGTGGTATCAGACGGATATAAGGCTATGATCCTTGTGATTCCAGTATTGCCCCAGCCACGATACTGTGTTGGATCCTGTGGACTTAAAGGAAAACTCCACCCAGAAGCACAGTAAATATGTTCATATTGAAATACGCCTGATGTGTTCAGTGATTGCGGTGCTAATTAGTTGGCTGATCGTGTACTTTTGTTATCCTGTGAGAAGTTAGCGGTTGTCTGACGTGCCGACATCACATCACGACGTGACATTGCTAGTGTAATTACACTGGAGTTCAATGGTCAGGTTTCGCTTGCGCCTATAAAACAAAAGCTTTTCTTTTCTCACTCGCCATTTTCCAGCAAAGTTCAATGGCACATTAATGAGAAATCCAATGCTGATCCAATTAACAGCGACAGCAAACGTTGGACTCAGAGTTCCAGAATGCGCTGGAGATATACGACACATTTGCACTGAATTGCAGCAGATCTGGTAGGCTGGGTATCGATCTACGGTGCTATTGGTCTACCGATTCAGCTGCATCTCTCTCTTTAGGTTGATAAAATCCACTATCATGGAACCACGAGCTGCAGGTAGTTGAACAGCATTGTGGGTAATGTAGGAAACCGTTAACCGAAGTTACAATAGACCAAGATACAATAAATCTTGGATGTGACTGAAGATCACATCTTAATTATAAAGGTTAATATGTAAATTGTTCAGGGTGGGCTTTTCTTTTAAGACCCAAACTTGGTACACATCCTTACTGGGTAAGCTTATACTCCTGTATAAAAGGGTGTGGCGCATACACATGTGCCTGTGTGTGCGTATTGTTAGTGTCCTGAATGCGTATTGGGTGAGGTTAATTCAGCATAAGGGAGGTCGCTTTCGGGAAAAAGAGAAGTGAAAAAACCTAAACAGCTGGGACACATTTATAGGGATACAATGGAGTCAGAGAGAGGGGGAGACTGAGGGGAAATGGGAGGAAAAAAAAGACTCTCTAGCCAGCCATCATTTCAGAAAGCTCACTGGGGTCCTTTGTTATGGCAGCTGGTTTGGGGAAGGTCAGACCAGCTGTGCTTCCACTGACCCTGTTCTCCTGTGCTCCTCCTACTAAACACAGCCAGCTGTAGATAAAAGAGGTGACACTGAGGAGGCCAGGATCACTTTACACTGTGTCCAGGGTTAGGACCTGAGCTTCAGATGGTCTGCTCCATAATGTCAACAGCAATGACAACACAAGCGCACTTACCTAAATGTAACTAGAAGTATTCTATCCTTCATCAGGACATCCATAAATGTGCTGAATATACTCTTTATTGAAACGAGCCTGGCTTGATGCTGAACAGCTGTCACGTCCTGGTGAGGAGATCTGATTTTCATGTGTAATGTCAAGTGTACCTCATGTACCTTTGAGTCATCATCTGACAGCGTGAGTGCCCCTAAACTACAAGCTGTCAACAGTCTGAATGGACCAACTGCGGAGGCCATCGACTTAATCACTCAAATGACCGTTATGCAGTTACACTAATCCCCCAACATATTAGCTCTCAAAGGAGTTCGATGTGAAGTTACACAAATATTTGGGCGTTTAGTTACAGAGTGAGTGAAAGATAATGTGTGCAAGAGGCCATTATATTATATAAAAAGCACTGGGTTTGCTAATGTAACTATAGTAATATTTGTTGTGGCCGATGAAATAGCGGGTAATAGGGATGTAACGATACACTTCGATTTGATTCAGGATACTAGCTTCGCAATTCTTTTCATTTCTCAGAATATTTTGAACAAAATTTGAATTAAAAACAGTTATGACAGAAAAGACGACTTCTTTTTATTTGTGAATCTTAAACAATGTGCATTTTTGTCTGTAAAAAATGTAAACAGATCAAAAACTGCTATGAACAGAGGTTTAATGATGTAAATAAAGATACTATAGGTTCACTATATCTTAAAAATTAATTAATTTATTAACTAATTCTCCCAAATCTTTTTTTTGAATAAACAAAGTCTCTGAACCGGGGAAAATGATCGAATGAAACATATTGAGCTCCGTAAGAGCATCTGAGGCGTCGTTTTAACCAGAAATAGAGCTCCAAAGTCGGCTAAAATGTCAGACTTCTAATGCCTCTTTCTCTGGCACCGCAGATCGGAGAGATACACGGCTGGTGTTGTTTGAAAGCTACTTATGAGAGCTTTTTAAAAGTTCTAACATGGTTATGTAACCATATAAAATATAATGCGTGTCAGTCATTTTGATCCAGAGTTATCGTGCCCGGAGCGTTCTCTGTATATTTGAACTCTACGGGTTGTGCAGATTGGGATCTCTGGTGTTCAAACTCTGCAATTACATTAGATGCGTAATTAATAGAATTAATAGAATTCTGATTTCCATGATGTGAATCACACATTTCAAAGATGCACAACATCAAATGTCTCACAGCTCCAGGGTCCTTGGTTCGATCCTGATTAACTGTCTGACAAACAATTTGACAAATTTTACCCTGACCAGGATAAAACGGTTACTGAAGAATAATGAATAATTGTTACCACATCACATTTCTTCCACCATCCATTAGTGTTATGTTATTTCACCATTACGGAGACCCAAGCATGTCCATTTGGCACTTCCACTTATAATAATAATTATATAATCAAATAATCATAGATTAACTGAAATTTGATGTTCTACTAAAGTTCAGTGCTCAATTCATGATTCTTTCGAACAAATTCTACTCAGCAACCATTAACGAAAAGCATGAAAAAGAAGATTCGGACCTTCTGAGAGAAGGACTTTTGGATTGATTTGGATTGAAATCAAATTGTTAAATTAAAGCCTGACCAGATGTTGCCCTAAAGTTTTTCATTAATCAGCATCAGAAGACTGAAGCGGGTTGTTCATTCTTTATGGGATTTTTATGAGCCGGAATGTTGCAAAGTAAACATTTAGAAAAATTCCTTTTCTGGAATTTTACATTACTCTTCTACAAGCATATACTATAAAGTCAAACAGTCCTAAGCGTGTTCAGAATGAGTATAATATAGTGCATACGGGTCCTAGGATGAGCACAGGACAGTCTTTATGATTACAGCAGAAGTTCTTTGGTACAACAATACAGTATCTAGGTGAAATTATCCACTGAAGCAAAGGTGAGACTTGCACATAAACTGTTTTTGGAAAGTGCATATCTTTAAGGTATCCATGTGG
>JAKKZJ010000014.1:748500-759985 GCA_033441845.1 Pangasius mekongensis
CTCGCTTCTTATTTCTGCAGCGAAACCCAGCAGCCTTCATTCTGTTTTTATCTGAAAAAGTGTCTCTTATGGAATCTGCTGCTTTCTTTACTGACACACAAACATTTTTCTGTAGCGTTTCATCCTGTGCCGGAAAACTAATTCTAGAAGTCATAAAATAAACATCTATAACAGAGTTTGTATTAAAAATAAAAGACATTTGCACAGTACTGTATATATTCAACATGGCTTGTTGATCAGTATAAAATAAATGCTAAAGAGGAATGAGGTAGTGTGGTCCAACCTGCCAACTATCATGAGCTCTCTGTCTCGGGCCTGAGGCCTGATGCGTGTCCATATGTCCATGGTGAACAAGGTGCTGCTGCTGTTGAAGATGGAGGCTAAAGAGCTCATGAGGGCTGCAAGCATGACGGCAAGCATTAATCCCCTCAAACCTGAAGAGAAGAATGGCATAAGTAAAATACTGAAGTAAAAAAGACGTGACAATATACAGCACAGAAGGTCATGACACCGCAAGATCTCTTCTAGAGCAGCAATCGTCAAAATTTAATGCTTCCACCGCTAGGCGTTATGTTTAAGTTGTCTGTGCGTCTGGCCGTGCATCCTGATTAGATTTAGGAATTGGTTCAAACAGGGTCAATGTCACAGCAAGGTCAAATGTCTGAAATAGGTTTTCTTCCTCCCTATTTGTAGTATATTTTAAGGGTATTTGAGGCATACAAATAAAGAAGGAGGAGTGGACTGTTCATGGTCCAAGCTGACATTATTTCTAGTCTTAATTGCTTTTGAGTCAATCAGGCTATCTGCCCTCTTCCACATACATGAGCTCACAGATGCCCATGATTGGCTAGTGTCAGTGTGATTGACAGGAGAGAGAGTGTATGGCATTGATCACCAGACATTAGGGCTCTTTAGGCTTATTATTTAAATGTGTACAGTATTATTCTGTCTGTTTCTTAGAGCCATAAAGCTTTTTATTCTTGAAATTTCCACCGAATACATTAGGTCCGAGATGACGTTATTCAGTCCTACTTGTGTTTGAGTGTTGAATTAAACCAATTTAAGTGACCAATCAAAATGACCAATTTTTTCACTTTCAATAACCCATTAATAAAGATGATCACAGAGCCACTGGTCTACAGATTGTAATGCTCATGCCTTATTTTTGCATGTAGTGATGTAAATAAGGTAATTGTATTTTTTTTTTTTTTTTAACATGAATATGATGCAAGACGGGTGCAACTGCACCATCTGCAAGGCAGGACCACAGACAGAACAGTGAAACCGTCGTCATGGCAATGTTGAATGTGCAGTAGAAATAAAAATCCATATCTCTCACCACTGGGCATGACAGTGACCACTAGTTTGGGGTAAGCGATGTTAGAGCAGCCAACTTCTGTCCCACACACTCTCTTACATTCGTGTGGCAACACACACCCGACCTCATCTAATAAAACATGATGACCTTTTCTGAGAAGAGCCACCTAATGCATTTACATTTTTTTTATGATTAAACAAAAGTGCCCACATGATAAAGGGTTTAGTCGAATTACTATATAATTTACCAGGGTAAAGGACTCTGCTGATCATGCCTGGGAACACCATGAGGAACATCGGCAGCAGTTTCAGGTAGCCGCACAAGATGCATCCAGCCTTGACGTGAGTCAGACTGCGGGCGGCCAGACAGCGCTGAACAATGACCTACGCCACAAAATAGAGAAATATAGAAGACTATGAATCTTAGTCCTCATTTATTAAACTGGATTCAATTTCTTTGTAAATTGTTCGCAGGAGCATTTGCACAAGAAATGTGTTATTCATGAAAATCCAGTTAGGAAAGTAGGCTTTAAAATCGTTTGTGGGCTTTAAATTCTATAATTCCATAAATTAAGACGAATGAAAATTTCATTAGGACAAAAGAAATGATGGTATTCAGTATTGTGTCTGTATACCTTAAATGTGTCTATAGTCATTTTTCTGCATTTGTTTTATTAGCGTCACTAAATGTACTAAATGTATTCAACCCCCTTAGATGTTTCCATCTTTTGTAATGATGCAAATTTTATGGAATTATGTGTCATGAATCACGCAAAATAGCCCAAAATATTGGAGTTAATATTGAAGTAAGTTGAAAGTTGTTATTGTATCAGTGTTCACCCCATTGATATGAAACCCCTAAATTAGTTCTGGTGCCATCAGAAGTCACATAATTAGTTGAATATGATCTCAATATAAATATAACTGTTCCTGGAAGCTCAAACCTGAGAAGCTGTACTCAGCACAACCTTAGCCCAGACACTCCACAAAGGAAGAGTGACGAGAAGAAAGAAGTTATTTAAAAAAAAAAAAAAAAAAGAAAGCCACATGGCATCCTGTTTGAAGAGTTTAACATACGTGGAGAAAGGTTCTCTTATCTGACGAGACCAAAATATTTTGGTCTTGGAATAAAGTGGTACATTTGGCAGAAACCCTGAAACACTGCTCATCACCCTGAGAAAGCCATCCCCACAGTGAAGCATGGTGGTGGAAGTATCATGTTGTGGTGGTTGCTTTAAATCAGCAGGAACTGTACAATGTAATTCAAGAAAGTACTTTCTAAAGGTGGAAAAATGTTTCCAAAAGTGATTGGATTGTGGTCCTGAGATCGGAACTGAAAGCAGAACAGGTTAAAATGTGCAAAATGTACTGCTTAATGTAACGTGATGCTTATACTGGCCCAGTCAGGTGCAAATGTTTAATATATAACTCTATTCATATCATTTTATTCAGGAAGTGGCTGTAATGTTGGCACGGCTCACCTGGTCAGTGCACCAGTACCATCCTCCTACAATAGCAATGCCGAATAACACACCAGGCCATGGCAGGTCTCCACTCACAGGATCCCTCAGCAGGTGGAAGGCGTCCTCCCGTGGCGTGTAACAGTGTGCGGAGATATTAAGGCGCTGTAGGTCTGAGGACAAGCTTATCGATGGTAAAGCTGAGCTGTACTTCTCTAGTAAATCATTGTATCCTCCAACCTCATAAAAAGCTGTTGAAAAGAGAACAGTGAAGAAACCAAAAGTATGAAGTACTGATGTTTAGCATCACTTTTTTTGGTGGCGAGTTGGTCTGGCTTGCTATTGGAGTTTGTAGGTAATATATATTCCATGAATATTCAAAGAACGACCCTGAACTTACAGAATCCCATGAGGACGAAGGCTCCGGCAATGATCACAAAGGTCTGGACTGTGTCAGTATACATGAGAGCTGCCAAACCACCTACCGAGCAGATATGTTTTTAGAATTATGATCATAAATGCAAAGAATACACAAAAAATTATAACCTTATTTACCACAGCGTTAGTGTAAATCATCTAACATGTTCTGTTAAATATATCTAAGTGTTGCTACAGCCTATAGGTAACGCTCAGGACGATGTGTAAGAGGCATCTTTGCTAGATAGCTAACTGGAACATGTATACATTTACATAGGCTAGCTAACTAGCTAATGAACCTAGCAAGCTGCTGAAACTCCAACAGCAACAGGAAACACCTGAACACCTGCTCGTGTATGCAGTTATCCAATCGGCCAATCATGTGGCAGCAGCGCAATTCATGAAATCATGCAGATACACGTCAAGAGCTCTACACACACACACACTATATACATATATATATATATATATATATATAAATAAACACCACACGCAGATTTGGCAATGGAGGTGGTGTTTACTTCAGCGTAGTAAGAATTGTTACTTGGTTAGTTTATGTTATTGTTCAAAATGCATTCCTGAGATACAGAACATTTTGGATTAGTTGTGTCCAAATTTTTTTTTAACCAGATGACTTATTTACTCTTACTCGAGTAATGTTGTTGATCAGCATTTTATTGTTGCTGAAGTAAATTATTCCTCCAGTAGCTGCACCTTTACTCAAGTCATTGTTTTGTACTCTTTCCAACACTGAGCATTACCTGTACTGTAAGAAAAGAATGGAAAATACTCGATTCAAAAGCCTCTTATAATGAAACTCCAATAAATATTTTAATTCTTTTTTTTTTTTTTTTTTTTAATATATCTTCACATCTTGCACAATGCAGTGTATATGTGGTTGTTTTTACTGGTTGCACATTTGCACTATTTGTCCTTATAGTACACAGTTACAGAAAGGATTTATTTATAATCGCACTATCCGTTGCACCCAGATGAGGATGAGTTCCCTTTTGAGTCTGGTTCCTCTCAAGGTTCCTTCCTCATATTGTCTCAGGGAGTTTTTCCTCTGGCTCGCTCATTAGGGATAAATTCACATATTTACGAAATATATATTTTTTAATCCATTTATTTCTGTAAAGCTGCTTTGAGACAATGTCCATTGTTAAAAGCGCTATATAAATAAAACTACCTCAGATCTTATTCTCTGTGGTGTTTCCACGTCTGTTTTCACCGCCTGTGTGAGTGTGAATGAGTGATGAGTTTCACCTGTCACAGTATAGAGCGCTGTTATGGAAAGCAGAGCAATGACTGCGATGTAGATGTTCCATCCGAGGGCTTGCTGTATGAACACCGCTCCAGAGAACATGTCCACCTAAAGAAAGCCCAAAGTAAGATAAGTTCACAAAATAAGCAGAATATAACGGAGCTAAAGGCTGGACTGGAGGAAGCGATATGTACCGTTTTCCAGTGTCCTGAGTTTGTAGGCAACGTTTGTGGTTTTATTGTTCAACAATAGAAATTTCAGTCAAACGTATCTTTAAAGGGGAGTGGAGGGGAAGTCCTGTAGATCTGTAGTACTTCAACTCAGCTCACAAATCACAAATCTCATCCTGGTTGTTTTGAAATGTACCAAATCAAGATACCTGGGCTGGTGTTCTGATCCCAAAAGCATTTGCCACTTATCCAAAGACGGAGCACCTCCAGTGAGAAAAAGAGGTCTTCATTGGTTGATTAGGGATTCTTACCTTCCTAAATGGGATTTACTCGGAATCTTGTCTGGAGTTCTACCCTGAATCTTTAAGGGTTCCTTCAGGAACGCAAATAAAAAAAAGTCCTTAAAGATAAACACCACCCTGAAATACATTAAATATGTTTATACTGAAGTATTTCTGAGGTGTTTAGTGATGTTGGGGCTAATTTGTTGGTTGATGGTGTTATTCCTGTGAGATGTTTGCGGTTGTGTGTCGCACTGACGTCACAGTGGGACACTGTTATCGTACTGTAACACAATAACAGCGATCAACAGGAGAAAATGTTTTAACGATCTCAAACATGATGAACAACAAACAGGTTTCAGTGTTATCTCTTAAAAACGCAGAGTTCCAGTGCAGCTATACGACTCACTTACGCCGAGTTACAACAGAGGCTCGGCTAGTTAGCGATCTACGAGATGACGAACGCGATGCCGTTAGCTTGAAAGTCGAAACTTTGGAAGCTGATCAGTTTAAACAGAGTGTACAGATGAGGAGGAGATAGAGCTGGACAGACTAAAGGACTAAAGCGCCGCTGCATCGCTCTCATTAGGTATATTCCCACTATCTCTATATTTGGTAGTCGAATAGCATTGTGGGTAATGTAGGAAAAACCGTGAACATAGACTGACATGTCAATGAAAGAAGCATGAACCACAAATCTCAGAATTGAATCATTTAAATAAATCTAATTGCATAATTGAAGATCATATACTGATTATAAATATTTTCTAAGAATGTGACTCATTTTGATTTGCATTTGTACTTACAGAGATCTTAGTGAAGATGTAGAGGAACAGTGAGATGACCGAGAGGTACAAACTGATTCTAGTCCCACCAAATCTCTTCTTCAGGTATTGTGGCATAGTGATCACCTTTTGAAAACAATATCCAAAATAATAATAATGTCTACAGTGTTCAGTCAGATCCCAGACACTTTCTAACAAATAAATGAGTTAATTCAGTATAAAAGGAACTTACTCCAGCTGTCAGATACACTGGTACAAACAGCCATCCTAGCAGCAGCACAATGAACAAAGCCTGAAAGAAGAGCAGACTATCAAGAGCAGGGCCGACATACGCAATGGGTCATGTTGCGATTTGTTGTTATGGCAATTAACCAACAATATTTTATGCGGTCATTAGGGGTGTAACAATACACTCCGGTCACAGTTCAGTTTGACTCACGATACTGGTTCATGATTCAGTTCAGTTCTATTCTCAGAATATTTTGAACATATCTGGAATGAAGAAATATTATCTGAGTTTATTATTTCTCAATCATAAATAACGCACAACAATGTGCATTTTTGTCTGTATATAAATGAAATACATTTTTAAAAATAATGTATGAATTGTAAACAAAATACACTACAGGTTCAACATATCTTAAAAATAAATAAATACATTTCTAAATTCTCCAAAAAATCTGACTGAATAAACGGCGTCTCTGATCCGGGGAAAATGATCGATTGAAACATAACGAGCTCCGTAGCGGTGCCTGAGGCGGCATTTTAAACGGAAATAGAGCTCCAAAGTCGGCTAAAATGCCCGAGGGTTTATACCAGCGTTGGCTTTAGATCAGTTCATATACAGACACAGTTAAATCTACAACACTGACCGCACTAATCGCTATTTTAAGAAGGTAATTATCAACATTAGCGTTATCACTCATATAACTAATGTTAGCTGGCTAGCATGTTGCTAAGCTACCTACTATTGCCTGCTGTTGTTGCTGTGCTACGATTTCAGTCCAGAATGTCACATGAATGTTTAAAGTTCACTACAGTAGAAAAGAGCCAATAGCCACTCAGGTCTTTAACTGTAAAAGTGCAGTTAAAGAAGCTTTTTATGAGCGTTAAATGCTCGCTTTCGTGGAGGAGTCCACGTTATGAACGGTACATTTAGTAATAAAAAATTGGATGAGGCAACAGGAAACCCATCCATAACTCCACTTCCCTGTTCTAGCCTGCAGTCTTCCCCACAACAGAAGTTTATTAAACACACACACACACAGCTGAATATTTACATGATTACACATAATTCTACATTTTAGTGTTTGTAAATTTTACCAAATCAAATGCAACTATCTAGGTTCAGACTTGTAAATGAAATTGGGAGTTTTTGCTGCTTGGGGTTCATTATTAACTTGTTCTTGTTTACTATGGGGTCAGAAATTGTGTCACGGTAGAGCACTGGCTTCGGCTTTGCCCAAATAAACAACAAAACAACCAAGTACATTCTGGCTGTTACTTTTGGGGAACCTGGAGGCTTGTTTGCGAAGGGAAAGACTTGAGCGAGAGTGGGATAGTGTAATAACAACCTCGGAATAGACTAAGAGTGTCTTTAGAGATTCGAGAAGAACAAACTTCAAACTGTTGCTAGAATTACAGAAAGAAAAAAAAATTACGTAGAAATTTAGTAAAGAACTTAGTAAAGTTCTGCTTCAACTTACGTTCCATTCAAAACCTCCTACAGCAATCCCACTGGCGGCACCTGTTCCTGCGAGGCCAACAAAATGACCACTGCCTATGTTGCTTGCAAACAGAGAAGCTCCTACCTGTAATATTAAATTACAGCAGAATAATTACGACTTACATCACTGACTTTGAGACTTTATATATTGTAGACAACCAAAGATGATAATCTAGTACAAGATTCTCAACACCACTGACGTGGCCCCACTGTTCCATTGTTTTTTCCCCCCAATACATGAACCAATAGATGAACAAATTAGGAAGCAAAATGTGCAAAACTTTCAGTCAAACACCGTATGGAAGCAGGTCCAAAATACTAGAGTTGAAGAATCAGTCATTAAAAAAAGAAGTCACTTACTGGCCACCACACCATGGTACGCCCCGCGAGGAAGTAGCCACCTACTGTGCCGCGATTAGTCCTAAACATTGACTGAGAACCAAGAGCAAATGTGCTGTTTAATGAGTTTAGATTATTAAAATGATTTAATATGAAAACTAAGTAGTCAAAGCACAAACCCAAATTCCAACTCCAATGACAATCACAAAGTAGCCAAGAATTACGATGATGTCTGCTGGGTTGTTGATGGTGACACGATTTCCTGAATCTTCAACAGAATTATTCATTTTCTCCCCCGATTCTATACAATTCTAACGAAATCTTATTTTCGAATCCCAGTTTAGTGTCGCTTCACCAAATACAGATGTCCCCAAAGCAGCAGTGGAGTCCGAGGCTGGGAGCGCAAGACCTTTGTTCTGGGCTAAAGAAGGATATTAGTGAAAATAATAATTAACATATTGCCATAAGGATGAGCAACGGTTTACTGAAGCATGTAACTGTTATGGAATAATCTAAAGTACAACTCACTTTAGCTCATAGTTAATTAGTAGAACACAAAGCAGCATAACATAATAGTCATGCTTTAAGCATGAGGGCCTGCAGAGGAGCTCCAAAGTACGTTTGTCCAGTTGTGAATAAATTCTAGTCTAATAGAAGTCATGTACTTTTATTGTGATGTTATGAAATAATCATAGTTTTGGTTTAAATCAGTGGAGGTTTGCAAATTCTCTTTCCACATAAAACTTTTTCACGCAGTAGTGAACTAGCTGAAACAAGTTCCACGTACTTTCACTGACTCAAACTATACACACTTTACTTTAAATCATGCAAGATTTTATAATGCAAGAGTCTGTATTATAGAATGATTAGCAACAGGGATCTAATGGCAGCCATTTTAAACACGGAATATAATTCTTTAATTTAGAAAATACTGGAGAAACCTGGACTTTTTTGATTGATCATGTCGAATCATGACTCTTCAAAGATTTAATACTCACTTGGATTTTGGTCCAAGTGAAAAAAAATAAAACCTCATAAATTATTTCATAGCATTAAGGACTCATTAAGATTAACATTAAGGACAACGTGCCAGCCCCGCTTGCTGACACGAGTGTGTTAGAGAAACGGTAAAGAGGAAAGGTCAGGTGAGGCGCACATGAGTGAACTGCAGTGATCACTCGAACTCTAAGTTAATCATCTCAGCCATTCGAGCAGATTGAGCTTAGTCAGTTTTTGACATTGCAGTGACAAGCCCACATCATAAACCTTAAAAATTTACAATGGGGCTTTTTTGTTTTGTCAGCTTTCACACACATTCATCGATTCATCTCATCTTTATCCTGGTCAGGAGCGAATCCTGGGGGCACTGGGCCCTAGGCGGGAATGCACACTGGAAGGGAAGCCAGTCCATCGCAGGACAACACACACACACACACACACACACACACACACACACACACACAGTCACCCAGTCCACCTACACGAGTGTTTTTGGAAGGTTGGAGAAAACCGAAGATCAAACCGCAGACCCTGGGGCGTCATGGTGGCACAGCGGGTCACGATGCCACCTCACAGCTCCAGGGACTCTGAAGAAAAAACCTCCTTTACCTAAGAAAGTAGAGCTCAACAGTTTAGTTATTCTGTCAATCAATAAATTCTTTATGTAACTGCCCAAGTGCTATAAAATACAAGATATTAAATCTTAGATTCACTGATTAGTGAGCATTAAAGACAGAATAATGCAATACAACATCTATCTGTTCGCAAATTTTATTTTTTCAGGATGCAGAGTTTGCAAAAGTTTTCCAAACTTTCAGATAAACCTGATCAGCAAATTATCACGTTCTTCATGAGCTGGATCACATGTTCCAGCAGAGGAAAACATCGTACTCTGCAGGTCACTGGGTCCCCAGGCCTGGGGTTCATGTAGAGGTATTACTGAAGCTTTGCCACAACTACAAAACGGCTGGGAGTGTGTGGCTATTGCAGGCTAGACCACCGCCTAGCATCATTTAACCACTGACACCGAGCCTTACAGATCTTCTCCAGTTCCAGCAGTTGAAAGTGTGCTTGAGTGGCGATGTGTGAATAAAGTCAGGTTCCAGTCTACACTCAAGCAGATATTTGTTTATTGGACGATGTTGTATGAGAGAGAGAGAGAGAGAGAGAGAGAGAGAGGACAGGAAAAGGCGTGACTGCTGTGAAGGGAATTTTCTCTTCAGGGTAAAATATATACTCAAAAATGGGAGTTGTCTATTTTCATACTGTTAAATTCAAAAGAAATCAAACAGTGAACGTATCTTAACTGGACAACGTAATCTCAAAATATACGTATTCATTAAACGAATACACGCGATTTCAGCATGATGGAATGTGCGTTTTCAGAAGAGAGGAGGTCTGATAAAGCTGAGGTCAGTTCTGGTCCCAGCGTTTCAGTAAATGTGCAACTTCTGCATTAACTGTATAACATTTTAGCTAATGTCAGTCAGATACCTAAATAAAATTCTTTATAGATTCTTTAGACAAATTAAACCAAGTAGCATCAGGTTGCCAGGCTAATCGGTCTCTTTTTGTTCACAAACACCAAGGAGTGTGTTACTGAAGATTATGCACTAATGAACGAATAAAGGCAGCAGTATAGACATTTATGTTTTTACTATGTTTACAAAAAATACAATCAAAGTAAATGATAGTGAACATTTTGGCTCTGGTTATGAATGAACAATGAATTCCACAACAACAACCACCTGCAGTAAAAATGACAATTTATTGTGATGCAAAGTAGCGTATAATCCATTCGAAAAAGCTCATTGTATGACAAACCAGGTTTTGTTTTTTGTTTTTTTTGACTTGACCAGTTTTTTTTTTGATGAAAATGGGTTGACCAAGAGTTTTCATTCTTTTGGCGTCCGTAAAACTTGCACTGTTATGTTCATATACACAAGAAGAAAATACATAAAATCAGCTATTTGGATCTTACTTTGATTTCATGGTTTACACAGTCTCCTCCAAAAGTATTGGAACAGTAAGGCCAATTCTATTGTTTTTGCTCTACACTGAAGACATTTGGGTTTGAGATCAAAAGATGAATATGAGATGATAGATCAGAATTTCAGCTTTCACTTCTTGATATTTACATCTAGACGTGTTAAACAACTTCGAACATATTTAAAACTTTTTTTTTTGGACCCACCCATTTCTTAAGTGATCAAAAATATTGGAACATGTGACTGACAGGTGTTTCTTGTTGCCCTGTTAGAGTGACTGTTTAAACAATTAATAAATGTCTGCTCTTGAGCTGAACCCTGACAGAAACATTGTGAGAGCCGTGAAGAAAAACCCAAAAACATCAGTAACAATCTCCACAGGGCAGGGTGAAGGTACCACAATCCACCATTCAAAGAAGACTTAAAGAGCAGAAATATAGAGGCCACACCACAAGATGCAAACCTCTCATCAGCAGTAAGGATCAGAAGACCAGACTGGAATTCACAGAGAAATACAACGATGATCTACAAAAGTTCTAGAACGAAGATGAACCTCTACCAAAGTGATGGAAAGACCAAAGTGAGGAGAAAGAAAGGATCTGCTCATGATCCAATACATACGAGCTCATGGGTCAAGCATGGTGGAGGTAGTGTCATGGCTTGACTCACTAATCTTTATTGATGATGGAGCTCATGATGGTAGCAGCAGAATGAAGTCAGAAGTCTACAGAAACATTCT
>JAKKZJ010000014.1:771394-792209 GCA_033441845.1 Pangasius mekongensis
ATCACGCTGCCCCAGGCTCCAGAACAAGCCGCTGACAGGGCAGTTAACGGGGTTGCCAGATTGAGCTAGTTTAAAAATACTCCATGGCCACCAAGATCTTATTTAGACTTGATTAGATTTAATTCCGATTATATGCTAATACATTTCCACAAACAAAAGGCAAAGTGTCTATGATGTATAAAACCATTTCTACTGTAAGATAAAATACTGCAAATATTGAGCAAAAGAGTTATGGAGTGGTTAGTGTCTGTACACCAGAAATGCGTGTGAGCTTGTTCTCTATGCAAAAGCTGAGAAACAGAAGAAAGAAATGGCCGAATTTTGAGCTAGTTTCAGGTTTTTTGCGCAGTTTTTGAGATGCAGAAAAATTGTGCTGCAAAATTTGCTTAAACCCTGCAACCCTGGTTAATGATACTGTTTAAGTGCTATTATTCTCATCGAACACTCGGGAAACTCTCCCGCGGTATCGAACTCAGCTGAACAAAGGCGGCTCAGGATGAGCTGCTGACTGTATAATGGATGACTGTGTCGCTGAAACTCAACTGCCAACTATGAGGAAACTCTAAAAATTAACTAGATGGTAGCCTAGAGCACAAGTCAGGTGTGATAGCCTATCGACATCTGTTCATCCGTCCTACTGAAATATCCTCCGTCACAAGCCGAGGTTCGTATTTCAGGATGAACGGCATAGCGGCTGTGAGTGAAGTTTGATCTGTATGATGTAACTGTAAAAGGGAAAGCATAAAAACGTGCTGCATCCAGCCATCGCAGCGGTTTATCGTGCGACGGCGATACGCCGCACAGCTGGATGGAGGAACTCGGTGTATAATATACTCTCAGGTCACCTTCTGACAAAACGCATTGCTTCTCTAGCGTCATAAATACATGTGGGTTCGATCCCAGAGAGACACCTGTGGGATTATTTAGAACGCCAAAATTCGGCATGTACAAACATTTCACCTTCTGTCGCAGGACAAGACGCACGAAATGCGACCGCAGGATCTGACCAACATCTGGCCTAAGTACATTTGTCCAGATGTGCAACCTAGTTGACATTGTTCAATAAAGTGCTGCTAATAACAACAAAAGAGTGTTGTCTAGACAGCTTCAGCTCACATTCATTCTATTAAAGAGCGCACACACGCACGCACACGCACGCACGCACGCACGCACACACACACGCACACACGCACACACACACGCACACACACACGCACACACACACGCACACACGCACGCACACACGCACGCACACACGCACGCACACACACCTTTCTTACCAGCGCTGGATGCTGTAGCACATCTTCACCTCCCAAGCTTCTGTTGCACGGGTCGTATTTTAGCAGCACAGCAATCCACACAGCAGTGTTCACTTTACATGCCTTACAGTGTTGGGAACTCAAACGTATTTATTCATTAATCAAATGACAGAAACAACAAAATAATACAAGTCCATGCAGATTCAACTCAACAAAAATGATCCACATGTTTATAGACAAAAGCTTTTCAGATTTTTGTTTTTTTTTTTTAGAAAAACTAGCAAACTTGGCCACAGCTTTACATTTCTAACTCACCTGTAGTTGAGAGAACAGGTGTGTGGAGGTGGGATCCCCAGCAGAGCAAAACAAACAAAATGCACCATGTTGTTTCTTAATTAAAATTAATTTTAATATATATATATATTTATATATATATGTGTGTATGTGTGTATACACACACACACACACACACACACGCAAACACGCGCGCACACACACACACACACACACACACGTACATACATTAACTTAAATTCATGTAACATTTGACTTAAGTGGTATGTGTTCAGGAGTCTCTGTGTAGCACCTGCCCAGGTGAGAGTCGATGCCGGTCTGAAACTCCTTACAGCCGGGAGTAAGATGATGATGATGATGATGATGATGATGAAGGAAAAAAGAAAATCGCTAAATGCAGAGATGCTCTTCTTTGGTAGAGTCTCTCGCTCGCTCGCTCGCTCTCTCCTCTAGGTGAACGGGCAGTAAGCAGATAAGCTCCGCCGTCTTTCCGATCGACAGCAAGTTGAAGTTTTGTGCACGTGTGAGATTAAGGTATAAATACTGATATGCACATGAGCTAAAATTTCTGCCCCTTTCTGAGAAAACAGATATGTACAGGACTGCAGCATTAAAATGCACAGGACACTTTGAAATAACTTAGCTCAAACGGACAATTATTTCCAGGCCGGAAATTTCACAGATTCAGCAAAGGGAAGAAGGAGACAAGCCGCTTCTTCCCGGACGCACCCCAACACCCTGCTTTGTGTTTTCTGGCTGTTACCGATGGATCGCCATGTCACACCTTTGTTAGGTGTAATGCTGTGATTTGTACTAATGTGATAAAAAAAAGTCTTAAGAAACATGTCTTTAAAGCTACTTGGAACAACAAAACAGTGCAAGAGGTGCAAGCGAGAGCGTCGCGCCGCCAGGTGTTGATCAGAGAGCGGTGCTATAAGAAAGGGTTTGTGGAGGAACCTCCTGCAGGGTACTGGCCCACTGGTGCTCCTGCCTGAAGACACACACACACACACACACACACACACACACACACACACACACACACACACACACACACAACCACAGTCCATAACCTGGGATAAGCTAATTTTGTAGAAATCTTATGCTGTAGATTCAAATCCAGGAACTGCAGGATGCTACTCAGGCTCATAAGCAATGATTTAAAAACAAAACAAAACAAAACAAAACAAAACAAAACATCAGTACACACCAGAAATGGGTTATTGGTGACTCCAGGTGCTGCCATGTTCTGTCCAAATTGAGCTACAGCAGCTTTGGATTGACCGAATGCAGCGAAACCTCCACCTACACACACACACACACACACACACACACACAGTTTCAATACTACTACTACTACTACTAAGTTAGCAGAACTTATTCTGCTCAGATTTCTTCTCACTACCATTGGGTTGCGGAGCGTAGGCCTGCGGCTGAGGGAAGCCCTGCCCAGGGAAAGCTTGCTGGAAGTTTCCGCTGAAGCTTGTGGGAAGGTTGTAGGCAGCCGTGTTACTAAAGCCAGCCGGCATGCTCATAGAGCCGGGACCAAACGAGGCTGTGACAACAGAGAACAACACATCACACACACGGTCTCCTGTACAGGTACAAAACGGCAAAATATTAATCTTTTAATGATCTTAATAACAGATCACTGGTCAGGAAATGAGCAGGAATGAAGCAGAGAGATGAAGGAGCTCAGTTTGGCAGCTTTTCCCTCTGATTTCTGTAAATGTTGAAGTCTTGTGGCTCTTGATGAGCTGCATCAGGTGCAGCAGATAACCAGATAATCACTCGTCTTTTAATAAAAAACATCCCAGAAGATATTATTGGGAATTTTTCCAAAAGGAAACCAGCGGATGGAGGCACAGGAGCTCTCAGGAGCGCATCTGCTTCATTCCTGCTCATTTCCTCACCAATGATTTGTTAAAAGCTTCACATTTTAAAATTCTGCCTATTTATTCAGGTTAATTCAACAAACAAAAATCTCAACATTTATCTCCTTAAGGCATATAATAAAGTCACTGTTTGTATTTGGACTGTAAGAAACTATCAGAAAATTAGCCACTGCTCCTGAACACACTGTATTAATGAACATTCCAGCATTAATGCACATGTAATAGAAATATATATATATTTAAATTCACAACGTAATCGCTGACACCACTGAGTCAGGCTGAATCCCAAAGGACTTCCTCACACTCGCACACTCACTCTATAACCTAAGGTATAACCACAGCATTGTATAATCTACATGTGTGGAAAATATTAAAAAGCACTCACCTTTTACAGTCTAATAATTAATAAACGTATTACCTTGGCAGTCCAGTTCCAATTTTTTTCACACACACACACACACACACACACACACACACACACACACACACACACACACACACACACAGTGTACAGCACAAGACACTCCAGTGCTGTGTGCAATTAAAACCAGCGATATTAATTCCAGCTTTAAAGCCGTACTATTATCACAGCCCTGCGTGATGCATTTACTGTGATAAAAATAATTGTGTGTGCAGCTCTAAAACATACACTGGACTGGGAAGTCACAAAACACACACACACACAGAGAGAGAGAGAGAGAGAGAGAGAGAGAGAGAAAGAGAGAGAGAGAGCGAACATGCCGCTTCAGGAAGACACTGCATCAAACATCCAGTAGCACTACATTAACACACCACAGGCTGGTTTTCCAGACAGGTTCATCCTCGTGCTACTCGTGTAGAGGGAATAATATGGGAAAGGCTTGTGCTGAATCCATGGTTAGGGATAATCTGCGGAAAACCAGCCCTAATGGGTGTCCGATTACAGCTAAGTGGATATCGTGCAGCACGAAGGAGCTTGTTTTTGCTAGACTAGATCAGACTGTTTCTGTATTTATTTATTTATTTATTTTACTGTTGACGATTTAGACTTTCAAAAACAAGAGAAAAAAAATTAAAACCAAACGTTTTCTGTGGGCTGCGTGGGGAAAATGCGAGGCGGTCTGGGAAAACCCATCGGATCTAACTGCGGCTCGTTTCTGGAAAAAAATAACGGGGAAAAAATCAGGTTTTGAACAAAATGTAGGTTTTTTTTCAGCCTTTAATATACTTTATCATTTCTATATTCATACCAAGCAAAATAAATAACGTGGAAATGTTTTTATTTAGGCTGCTTTCTAAAGTTTCTCTTTGCAAAGATCATTCTGTGTCAGTGGCTAACGTGGTGAATGTCATCAGTTTGCCTAAAGACGCAGAAATCTCACTCGCGATCTCTCACGTTTATAGAGTTACGTGGTTTTTGTAAGCAGTTCCCTGCATCTCCATCACTCCTGAGCGCTAACACGCGTTGCACAGACGTCAGCAGGGAAACATTTAAAAGCACTTTAATGACCAAAACAAAACAAAACAACAACATTATAATAACAAGAAACGAACCGAACAGAACAGAAGTGACTGTAATCAGCGGCTCCGTCTCTGCTGACGTGGGCGTGAACAGTCGAGCGAAGTGCTGATGATAAAGTGAAAACTCATCTCTCATTGCAAATTAAGTTTTTAAGCTGACTAAGTTATAAATGTGGAAGTCGTTGGAGCATCTTTCAGTGGAGTTGGAATGGAGTCTGTCTCTTTTTGCCTTCACTTTTGGTTGTAAGCAGAATTTAAAATGCTAGAACATCACCGGTGCTTGACATTCATGCCAAAGGGAAACAGACGTATAGTATAGTAGGGGGGAAACAACAGGTTTTCCCAGGCTTCCACACACATTTTATTTAATATCTTATAATTTAACAGTGGCTATGCTTTTGTTTTTTGTTTTTTAATTTAAACTCAGGGCTCTGGATTCATGGATGTTGCACGATTTAGAAAATTCTGCAATTCCTCTGGAGTTGCTTATGCGCTAAGGATTGTGGTGTGTATTACTGAAGTAAGAGCACACAGCAGTGGGATGCTTCACTATATAGAAGCAGGAGAGAGACAAATGTAGAGCCAAAAAAAATAAAAAAATAAAATAAATCAGGCCAAAAAAAAAATCAAAAGATTAGGAGCACAGCACTCAGGATGCAAACTGGGGAAAGATGAAGACCATACCAAAATAAGCTGCAGGGTAGCCTTGGGCCTGAAAAACTCCTGAGAGGTCTGTACCACACAACAAAAACACAATCAGACAGACAGATCTGACTCCGTACTGCACACCAGCACACAGTCTGAATCATACGAGTCTCTGCGAATAAGCTGGGGTTCGAGGTGCAGCCGTCAGAGCTGCTGTTACAGAAAATTAATCAACACCTTCTGAGCAATCTGTTTGGTACGTTGTGGTCTAAAGAGACAGGATGAACAGAAAGAATAAACGCGCAGCAAAAGCTTTACTGACTCTCTCTCTCTCTCTCTCTCTATATATATATATATGGATCGGAAATAGGTTCAAATTCAAAGCTGCGTCAGTGTACGAGTAAAAATCACATCAGATCAGAGAACCTGAGGTTAAAATCTGCCTGCATATGTATACTCAGGTGCATCATTTGCAAAACCAGTGCAAATGACGCGCATGTTACACCTGAGTATACATATGCAGGCAGATACGTACAGATTAATGCGGTTGTCCTGAACGTTACTGGAAATGTATTATCCCTTATTTGTCTCATTTCAGGGGCCGTTTACACGACAACGTTTTCAGCCAAAAGCGGGAAACTTTTTAAGCGTTTTGCCTGTTCGTTTACACGACAGCGGCGTTTTGGGGACTGAAAACGGGTTTCAAAGCGTTTCAAAAGTTTTTCAAAACGCCGCCGTTATCGTCTCCATGTACACCCCCAATACGGGAATCTTTGAAAACGGTGACGTCATGCGCGTGCGCAGTGCGTGTTCGGTACGTAGACATGCGCAGTACGTGTCTATTGTAAAGGCGAGCGCGAACAAACATACACAGCAACGGCGGAGTACATGGTAGTGTTGTTGCTGCTCAAGAGTTTGCTAACGCTTCTTCAGCAACGTGTTACTGTTTACTAACAAGGTGACAGCGCCAACTACTGGCCTGGCGTACGTGATACAGCGTTTTTGGTCGTTATCACGGATATGTGTAAACGCGAATCGTTTCGAAAACGTCGTCGTGTACACGTGAAACTTTTTGAAAACGCAAGAGAAAAGCTTTTCCGTTTTTTGACTACATCGTTGTCGTGTAAACGTAGCCTCAGATCGGAGCACGAACTCCAGCTCCGGAGACCAAGTGCGATATGGAATACTTACTAATATCTAATATTAAATATCCTTAACGGCCAACAGTAAATATACTGCGTTTAGTAATAAACCTCTTCGAATACAGACACACGCAGTGTGTGTGACCCAGTCCAGATCCCTGCAATGCCTTCTGGTGGCCTGAATAACTGAGAACACCCAGAGCTACTGCTGTCCTACTCAAGATACCCCTCACATGGATGCATGCTCTGGTCGTGATTATGCTCTCAGACCAAAAAAAAAAAAAAAAAAAGGAAAAAAGAAGAGACAGATGAAACATTTTGTCTTTCCTTGAGTAAGACGGTAAATCCCATCCCGGACCCCTTACCTGCTGCTGGTCTCCCGTTGGCCTGAAACGGATTCGAGGGAGGACCAGGTTGTGGTAAGCCAGTAGAGACAAAGGGATTCGTTGATGGGCCTGATGGACAGAAAAAAAAAAAAAAAAAAAAAAAAAGAAAATGCATGATGCATGACACTGTATTTGGAAACATACACCCATCTGTCCTATTCTTCTATTATTAATATCTACATTATTATATCTATATCTATAATTAGATCACATGTACACAATATGGCACTTCATCACTGTTTGTTAGTTATTTTCTTCATTTAACTCTCTTCCCCTGTGGATCAGCTGAATTTGATCATAGAGCCTTCTTTATAGTCTCTTCATCCTGAGCGTTTCTCATCAGAGGAACACAGTCGTGGCTGGAGGATTCGTCCAACTTTCCTTGTCCTTGTCCTTTCTATATGCTGAGGTTCTCGCATGGAATTCCTGCTGGTTCACGTCACTGGATCTTCTTGATGGCTATTTTCACGTCTTCACTGGCTGACAACACTGACGTTTAAGGTTTGCTTTCTCTTAAGCACCACAGGTGTTTTCTAGCTGCATGCAAGTGGCCTCGACTCCCCTGATGTCTGACCGGCTTCTACGTACGCTGACCAAAGAGCAGGCCAGTCTTCTCACGCAGTGCGGCACTCCACGTCAACTTAGAAAAGCGCTCCATAACACCAAAACATGCCACACGATCAGCATGACGCTAGATTCACTGAGACGCACTGTTATCCCAACGCGAGGCAGATCGGATTGCCAGTCGTGCTGTGCCTGAGGGTTTGGCCCCTTGGAATGAATCAACCATGGATTGACCAAGCAGCCAAGAAATGTCTTCTGAGCCTTCAGTAAGCCCTTAGGTGGAGGCTGTTCCATGAATGGTGTGCACTTCATCATCCGGTGCTTTGCGTGATTCCAGAAATACTAACTGTGGATGGCATCTCTCTGGAGATCTCTCAGAAACCTTACACAACCTTTCTGGGGGAAAAAAAAAAAAAAAAAAAAAAAAGCCTCCACCTGCTACGATTCCCCACAAGCCTGGCAGGGGATCTCCTTCCTTCCAAACCAATGAAAGATGACAAACTGAAATGAGGATCTTTGCTATCAGGAGATAAGAACGCCTTGCATGTGTCTCCATGTAAACAAACCTGCAGACTGCTCCTTGTGGTGCCTGTTACACATCCTGTGGTACACACTGTACCATGCAGACCAACTCTTCATCCGTCACTGAAGAAAGACAAAAAAGGGCGCCTTTGTCTACTCAATAACTGACGTACGGGATGGCGAACATCACCAGGGCCTTGCGGTGCACTGGAAGCCCCGCCCCTCCATCATATGCCACTGTACGAGATCCATCTCCTCCTCAGGGGCATTACTCAAGAGTCACAGTGCACGTTCTCCAGGTTCTACAAAGTTAACCCTAGTTCATCCCAGGAGCCTGAGAGCACCGGTCAGCTACGAACACCTTTCCAGTTAGTGTGGATCAATATATTGTGAAATACGTTACCCCGGTGATGCTCACCACTCCTGTCGATTAGTATGGGTGAACTAGAATGCTAGTTAGGAATAACACTGGTTCTATGAACCTCCTTGTCATTGGGAACCAGCACCAACATTCCAGGGAAAGATGGCTCTATGACAACAGTATTTATTTGCAAATACTGCATCGTATGTCAACTTCTTTCATGTATTGTTCTTTTTAATTCCAACAGCGTCAACAGCAGCAGCAGCAGTTGGTCCTTCACTCTAATATTTGCTAGGAATTCTAGGATTTTTCCTGGTGAGACATTTTGGAAGACTTCTAGATGCATCTTTTCTGAGAAGAATCGTTGTCTAGCATTGTTAAGAGTAGGACAGTCCAGGAATATATACGCTTAACGATCATTCTTGTTTTACAGGAGTCACATGATGGTGGTTCTTCCTCGTTCACTAGGAACGCACGTGTGAGTCTCGAGTGCCCAATACGGCATCTTCGGTCTGGTCGTGTCTGGATTGCATCGCACTTCGTGAGCTGAAATGAAGGTCTCGGCGTGTGCGAATATGAATATGGTGGCATACAAAGTGTTTTAGAGCCATGAACATCCCCACTGAGGACATGTTATTGGTGGTGTTTACCTCCGAAGCCCTGGGGCAGCACCGCCTGCTGGGGCTGCGGCGCAGATACTCCAGGAGGGGCTCCAAAGACAGACCTAAAGCGGGAGAGAGGGAAATACGAGATGAGTAATGCCAACAGTGTGTATGTGAGTAGTGTATGTGGGTATCCTGAGCGCTTACGATGCAGGAATGAGCAAAAATAAATCAGCCTGTATAACCATCAACCACAAAGAGGAAAATAATAGGGCTGGCACGAATACACTCGGTGTTTCAGTATCTGTTCGGTATTTTGTATTGGTCTCATTTTTTTAAAGCACAAAAATGGCCTTTAGCTATTTAATATATTTAGATCAGTTAATATATTGTTAATATACCTGTAGACCCGGATTATTGCAGGAATGTACAATCAGCAGAGTCATGTTTCAGTTCATGTTCACATCAAACATCGGAACGAGGAAAAATGTGATCTCAGTGAGTGACTTTGACCGTGACACGGTTGTTGGAGCCAGACGAGCTGGTTCAGAAACTGCTGATCTCCTGGGATTTACGCACGAGAGTCTCTGGAGTTTACACAGAATGGTCTGCCGTTTTGATGAGAGAGGGCAGAGGAGAAAGGCCAGGCTCGTTCGAGCTGACAGGAAGCCTGCTGTAACTCAGATATGCACTCTTTACAACCGTGGTGAGCAGAAAAGCATCTCAGAACACACAATATGTGAAAACCTTGAGGTGGATGGGCTAAATATGTATATATGTATAAGCTCAGAGCAAACTCTGCAATAAGAGAGTGGAACAGGACTTAGTAGGATGTATGACAAGTGTGACGAATCGACTCAAACGTTTAATTATAGTTCCCAGGGACTGGTAGGCTACATGACTTACATTCTATGCTAGGCCTATCGGTCCAAGAAAGACACACTGGGTATTATATTACAGAAGACTGGGAGCTGTAGAACTACATGCTTGAAACAAGAGAGATACTGGAGAAAACATTGTGTAAAGTTCGGAGAAATGCTGCACAAACAACACAAACAAGTGAGGCCATATTGAATGAGTGCGCTGTTCTGGACACACACTCCAGCTGTGCAGAAAGAACATGACCTGATATGTCAGAGAGCTGGAGATCTAGAAATCAGAGATCTAGTTGGGAGAAACAGCAGCAGCACTGAAGGAAAAACAGGAGAATTTACGGAGCATAAGCTCACCCAAGACGTCCTCACTCACTCGAACTCTCTCTACTTTATTCTGTTTACTGAAAAGTCTGATGGAACAGTGTTGCTTTGAAGGACTGTCGGAAATGGAGACAGAAACCTTACAGACTTGGCGCAGGACACTAAGATTTGTTTATTAAAGGACACCACTCAAACTCCTGCTTTAAATATCTTGATGACTTAAAAAAAAAAAGGATCTTGTTTACAGCGAAGTTGTTTACTTGGCCACAGACATGCGCCAGTTACATTAACACTTTTATTACGAGTGTGTTTTAGGTAAACGGTTATTTTTTGTTATTTACCCCTGGGTACTGGTGGCAGGGCCAAAGCTGCTGCTGCTGCTGGGAACTGGGGTGCTGAAGGCGGTGTCTAGTGCAGCCAGTGCAGCGTAGCGATCGCCCCCCAACATGGCCGCCTGAGGAGGGGGCGGCCCCACACCTGCAGAGGGAGGAGCTGAGCTCGAACCTACAAGAGAACCAAAAGAAAAAGAGATCAATAAAAAGAGGAAAATAAGGCTAACTCCTAATATTAATGTTGAATATGGCAGCAGAACTCACAGTGAGTGGTATGTGATTTGTGTGGTGTGAGTGCGAGTGTTTGACGCGTACCTTGTTCAGATTTGGTAGAGCTGAAGATGTTGTCCAGGTCAGCAAGCGCAGCATACCTGTCCGCAGGTACAGCGCCTCCGTCTGTCTTAGCCCCACCCCCAGAGCAGTTGGCCTGGGCGGAGCCGTACGTGGCAAAGTCGGCACTGCAAGACTTCGGGAAGTTGTCAAAGTTGGCAAAATTGGCATTGGCCAGTCCTGCTGAGCCACCTGTAAGAGAGGAGGAGACGCTGAAACTATTCCCTAAGGAGGAGAACTATTCGTTTCTCAGGACAGTCAGGAAGAATCCCAATACAGGCCACGTACATTTCTACAAACACACAGGCAGGAACATGTACACGTCTGCTAGCACAAATAAAAAAACAGACAAATGCTGACCACGTTCATTCAGGGTTCCTCAGGAGAAGAATTTACAGAATGACAAAGCCAACAAACAGCACACACACGCAAACGTTTAGCGCTTTTCCACTGGACACTGCTGCAAGGCACGACAACAGATCTGAACCCTGGACAAACTGTGTCCTGGTTGAGTACCTGTGAAAGTAGGAGGAGATGTTTGCAGGTAATACGACTGCAAATTGCACACAGGCATGTTGGCATGTTACTCGGGGTGTATGGCGCATTAGAACTATTCTACAACGCCATTATGTTTTACCTCAAGCAGTAAACGACGACAGGAGACAGAAAGACATCTAGGAGTTGCCCTAACCTGAAGATGGCGGATTTCACATGGATCTCTGGTAAAAATGAAATGTAAAACTGAGCTATATTTTAGAAACTGAAGGACTAAAGTGAAGATCTCTGTGCTCAGTACAAAAGCCATTTTAGCCTGCGACATCACCAGGATGATCTGCAGAATTTCTACCTCGACCTGTGCTCAGGTTCGGTGCGTACCAAATTCATGGATCGACAGGGATCACGGTTAATTTGCCACATCGTCTGATTGAAAAGCACCCACACACACACACACCCACACACACACACACACCCCCACACACACACACACACCCCCACACACACACCCCCCCACACACCCCTTACTCCGAGCAGCCAGCAGGGGCAGTGTGGAGGGGAATTCTCCCACACTGCGGTCTGAGAACGCTGATGCATGAGCAGTGAAATGAGAAGGCATAATAATAATAATAATAATAATAATAATAATAACAATAATAATAATAACTGAGTAATCCAAAGACAGAAACCATCCATGAGGAATATTAACCAAAAAATTTATAAGGAATTAAAAGCAACATAAAAGTATCGGAACAGCCCAATAATTCACCAATCAGAGGCAGTACAGTGGCACTTAGCTCCACCCGCACACACGCGGAAAGAGAACAGATTCTGAACATGAAGCATGACGGAGACGGACGTGGAGTAAACACTGGAGTGTAAGGAGATAAATGGGGGTGAATAAGAAGTGCAGATGAATGAACATGAACATGAATACAGTGTGTGTGTGTGTGTGTGTGTGTGTGTGTGTGTGTGTGTGTGTGTGTGTGTGTGTACCTGTTTGTGCAGGCTGAAATGGTGCTTGTGGGGCAGAGGGAAACGCAGCACTCGGCGCGGCGGCAGCAGCAGAACTCCCGAACGCATCGAAATTCGCAAAGTCTGTGCTAGCGTTAGCATTCTGTGCTGCTGGAGGCCACAACACACACACACATACACACACACACACACACACACACACAAATGGGATGAGAAATGAGAGATGTAGGAACATAAAATAAACCTCACACACATCACGACATGTCATGGAAGATGAAATGATGAACTGAAATTCATGCTTTCATGGAATCACCACTGAAACAGAACGAATGACAAAATACTGAATGACGTCTTTGGACTCGTCCAGAACATTTCACCTGGACTCGTAAGCGTTCTCGTATGTTGAGGCAAATGTGTGTGTGTGTGTTTTACCTGGATGGCTATTGAAATTGGCAAAGTTGGCGAAGCCGGAGCTGCCCGCAGACTGTGATGCCGGAGCGGCAAAGATGTCTCCGCCCAGATCGCTGAGCAGATCGAACTTCCTGTCCTGATGGGTCAACTGAACACGCGACACTACAGGGGACTGAGAGGGACAAAACACGCAGGTAAAAAAAAAAAACTAAACAAAAACAAAACAAAACTGTTCAGACACAGCCAGGAGATTACAGTAAACAGGGAGAGACAACAAAGACATTTAGAGAAAATACTTTAGTGAGAAAGTGAGAGATTCTCGACTGGGACTTTTCACTGCACTACACAGGAAAGGAGCCGATACCCTACGCAGTGCACGTTACAGGGAGCAGGAGCCCGTTTATTTGTGCCGCGTAAAGAATGAATGCACTTCTTAGTGAACGATTCTTGATTTTGCAGCAAATTAATCCAATTTTTAAAAAATCTGATATATTATTCAATCCCAATTCTTGGGAAATGACCATGAAAGTTGTTCATATCACAGCATTAAGGTTGGTGTAAAAGCAGCACACAGCCATACACAGGTGTTGCGAAGCTCCCAGAGGTGTGTGTGTGTGTGTGTGTGTGTGTTCTTACCTGGCTGGGTGTGTTTCTGCTCAGGTGTAGAGCAGGCGCCGAGTCTCCCAGCAGGGTTTTCAGCGGCCGCACTTCCGGAGTGCTGTTTGTGCTGCTGGCTGAGGAACCCGACATTGAGGCGTGGACAGAGGCTACCACCTTGGCTTGGTCTGGAGGAACATACCTGAGAGCAAAGATGGGATAATGTAAAAGATATCCAGGTGTCATGGAGCCAATTAAAATGCATTAGAGCGGCTAATGAGGCATCACAGCGACATGAAAGAACAAATGACGAGGAGGAAAAGAACACCAGGGTCATGATTCTCATCATTAGAAGGTTATTAGATATCGTCAGGTGCAGAAACAGATACAGCAACAGGAGAAGGAAAAAAAAACCTGCGTTATTTTTGACCTGCTGCTTCTACAATATGGCTAACACATCAGTATGAAGAGTCTAATGATACACATTTCTGTATCCCAGCATTCTGGTATATAATCCACTCTAAAGCCACACTCTGCACGTGGTCATGATCCACCAGGCTCACCATCGCTTCTTCTCGTATTTTTCCTGGAGGAACTCTTTGACTTTCTGCGGCTCCCTGAAGTCAGGTACAGCTGAGCTTCTGTCGTCGTAGAGGCCCAGCCATATCTGTTTGCACACCTACAGAAAGCAAAGAGGAAGAAAAAAAATGTTTACAACACAGCAGATTTCTCACACACACACACACACACACACACACACACACACACACACACACACACACACACACACATAGGGACACAGTTAAGGTATCCAGTACTGTAGTAAAAAATAAAACGAAACGGGAATCGTTATAGAGAAATTGAGCAGTCTAGGATCTATTTTTGGTTTTCTGCATTGCATAAAATAACACGTGTATTATTTTCGTATAACCGCACGTTCTGAGGTGCTTTATTCCGCTTATACCACAGTGATTTACCGACAATTAAGACTGTCAGTTTGTTAAGGAACAACACGGCACGCTTTTCAGTGCTTTATAGTTAGATGTAATGCTGTGGAACGTCAGAGAGAGAAGTTAGTTACTGTTCTAGCTCACGTTACAGCCACGATAAACAACAGTTCCCTCACCAGACCCTCCCTCTCTCTCTCTCTCTGTCCCTTTCCCTCTCTCCCCCTCTCTCTGTCCCTTTCCCTCTCTCTCTCTCTCTCTCTCTGTCCCTCTCTCTCTCTGTCCCCCTCCCTCTCCCTGTCCCTGACTCTCTGTCCCTGACTCTCTGTCCCTTTCCCTCTCTCTCCCTCTCTGTCCCTTTCCCTCCCTCTCTCTCCGTCCTCTCTTTCTCTCTCCCTCCTTCTCTCTCTCTCTGTCTGTCCCTCCCTCCCTCTCTCTGTCCCTCTCTCCCTCTCTGTCCCTTACCCTCTCTCTCTGTCCCTTTCCCTCTCTCTCTCTCTCTCTCTCTCTCTGTCCCTTTCCCTCTCTCTCTCTCTCTCTCTCTCTCTCTGTCCTAAAGACTTTCCTCATACTGGAGACTCTCCTGTTGGAAACATCTTCACAATATCAATTCTCAGACATTTTTGCTTGTTAAATAAGATTTATTATTATTATTATTATTATTATTATTATTATTATTATTATTATCATCATCATTATTAGCTTTAGATTATGTGGAGCGTGCACTATACGAGTCCCTGACACTGAGCTGTAGCGTCCTGGCAGACACACAGATGACCGACTAATACAAGGAGCAGCTAGAAAACCGGACTATATTGATGGCTCTGACTAAACGTTAACACAGAGACCTCTCACAGCGACAAACACTGACACCATTTAGAGAAGATCAATGAAGTCAGTCACACGTAGGGACACATACATACACACACACACACACACACACACACACACACACACACACACACGCTCTTTCAAAAGTGCTGTGAGGCTATTTATTATGTAAAGGGTGAGCAGTCACACATTATGGATGCGGAGAGGAACCCAGGAAGTATAACGCTATAAACACATCGTTATTTTACTGGATTAATTAAAACTAGTGCTGGTTTTGAAATCCACTTGTTCAACAGGAAACTATGAATAACACACTAATAACGCTGCTACTGGGTTCCTGGGCCACGGAAAGCGTGCCAGAACTGTGAGATGGCAGGAAAAGAAAAAAATGAGGAAGAAAGAAAGAAAGCGAAGTGACAAGGCTAGGCAAAGAGAGAGAAGAAAAACAAACAAACCAAAAACCCAAACGTAGGAATCAGCATGTTTTCGGAGACGGAGCTCGAGACGAGGCTCTCGTTTCTCACAGACACAGCACTCATACCACCATTGTGTTTATTACGTTTATTATGCCTTCGTTTCAAAGCCACTTTCACACACTTCGGCTACACGCGATTTTATAAACAGAGTCTTGTGACAGCTGTGGAATTTTACGCAGATAATAAAAGTAATAAAAATTTAATTATGTGAAATTTTAGCAATTTCTCCAAAAGCAGCTGGCTCAATTTCATCACAGTCTCATCGTCGGAGCGATTAAAGACGAGTGTTGGGAAAGAGGACAGGAACAACAAAGCAGGTCTTTCTGTCATCCGTTTGTTTTTCAGCAAGTCAAAAACCCTGTGTGTGTGTGTGTGTGTGTGTGTGTGTGTGTGTGTGTGTGTGTGTGTGTGTGTGTGTGTGTGTGTGTGTGTGTGTGCTGTTCTCTACTGACTTCTAGAGGCATGATGCTTGCAGCAAGTGACAAAAGGTAATGCAAGACCGCAGTGCGTGTGTGTGTGTGTGTGTGTGTGTGTGTGTGTGTGTGTGTGTGTGTGTGTGTGTGTGTGAGAGATCTGCTGCAGAGCCGGTTCCAGTTACACAAACTTACACGGGTTACAACATCGGTTCTCTGAGGCGGTGCGGAAGAGGAGCGATTAGCGCTTTTGGCTTAGAACGAGTTTTATTACCACTGAGACCTTCTGAAAGCTTAGAAGCGGATAAATCATCATCAATCAGCTGATCTTTAAAACCTTCCGTTTGTGGAAGGAGTCTCTTGTTAAATAACGCGATACGTTCATGCGATAAGCGTGTAAAATCAATTTCTATTATATTTATATTTAAAAACTGAAAATGACAACATACATGTTTCAGGTTGTTTTGAGGAAGAGACAGCCTTCTCTGCTATCTGCGTCGCCCTCATACGTGGACTTTTTGTAACTTGAACGACTTGAAGTATTAAAATCACTCAGTTATCAGCCCTAGTTAGCAGATCACTGTGGTATAAGAGGAATAAAACACATGCTGTTAGAGGCAAATAATCGACTCCTGGTGAAGGTAAATCTGATCATTCGGTCTACAGAACTAACAGGTCAATCTGAGTCAGTCACTTCGCCTGATCTGACTGAGGAATCGGATTTTAGTCTAGCATTATTTAAATAAATAAAATAATAATCATCACAGTCTGAACAGTATAAAAGGTCCGACAGGTGTTGTGAGTCAAAGAGTCGTCATCAGTCTCGTGAGCAGGAAGTCGGACCGGAAAAACACAGACCGGAAAAACACGGACGCTCCGATGCTCGGCGTTTTATCGTTGGCGTTAACGACGAGTCACGGTTACAGATTTAACAAGCCAGTACCTCCTGATGTTGATCTAAAGCAGATACTTAAACTCATCTTAAAAGTTAAGAAGTGCTGATAACGTCGTGCGCTGAAGTCGGAGACCTTCTCGACTTTCCGAGCAGGAATTTCTGAACACAGGGGCGTTTTCTTTGGGTCTTCCCAGTCGGAAAGTCGTAATTCTGAGTTTTAACGGAACGCATTATAATGAACTGTTTGACCAATGGACTCATTTTTAGCTGTTTACTCATCATGTTTACCAGCGTGTACACAGGAAGCATTCGGCAAACCCTCTGAAGAACGGCATGTTTTACCGGGGATATAATCCGGATATAACCGATATAACCGGATCACCGGTAGCAGTGACGAGTTATTCAAATGCTGTCCTGATGTGGCATCGTTCACTCTGATTCAACGTTACCTCATTTCCATGCTTCTGTAGAAATTCTATTTCCTGTTGCGTGAAGGTTGTCATGGAGATGGACTTCACTCTGTGGGGAGGGTTCAAACCTCGCCTAGAGAGAGAGAGAGAGAGAGAGAGAGAGAGAGAGAGAGAGAAAGAGAGAGACAAAGAGTTGTTATGACAGTTGAACTGTTGAACACGCAAAGAAACCTGACGAACTGAAATCATGCTAATCACGATAATGAGATTCGGCTCAGTGAAACGGTGTCCTGCTTCCATCACAGTCTGTCCCTGGTGATAAATCAAGGCTGATTGTTACTATTTTTAAACAAAGCCTTTGTTTCTCAACGTTAACCACTTCGCAAAGGACCACAAATGACAGGACGTTCAGCTCAATTTCACAGCTCATGACCTAGATGCTAGTCTCTAGTCCTTATTAGACATTACAGAGCGCATAAAAGTCATTACAGGCAGAAGGGGGATAATTCTACCGACTTCTACGCCCTTCGAATATACTTCATACAGTAGAAGAAGTGTCAGACATTTGACCTTGCTGTGACCTTGACCCTGTTTGAATCAATTCCAAAATCTAATCAGTTCATCTGCTGGTTACAAAGATAGTTCTATATAAATCCTCCAAACACTCAACCACTCGTTCTTGAGAAGTGTCAAATCTCTAGAAATAATGATAACGGAGATCATTAGAAAGTGATTAAACACTTCTGTGCTCAGTCGAGTTCAGACACTTTTGAGCAGCAGCGAGTTAAAGCAAGAAAAAGAGTGAAAGAGTCGGCCACGTGGGCATTAGATAACCAGCTGGAGAAAGGGTTATATCAAAAATGGGTTTCTTTGGCGGCACGTTAAAGCAGAATCAACTGAAAATCAACCATACAGCAGAGTTTTCACGATTGTCTCTGCCATCAAGCAGCTCCCGACTGCACAGCTAATATTACGCCCTCCCCAATTCTCCTTAAAGCTGAAATGGTGGAAATGCTAATATTCCTGACTTTTTTTTTAGGCAGGACGCTTAAATCATTTAGCACATTTAGCAAATAGTACATTATATAGCCAAAAGTATGTGCACCCCTGACCATCACACCCACATGTGCTTGTTGAACATCTCATTCCAGCTGTTATAATGAGCTCCACTCTTCTGGGAAGCTTCCCACTAGATGTTGGAGCGTGGCTGTGGGGATCTGTGTCCATTCAGCTACAGGAGCATTGAGTGATTTTTGTGATTTCTGTTTACACTTGGCCAAAGTTTGTTCATCTTTTTTCCATCTCAGTATTCCTGACCAGCGAATGAAAGAGTTTTAAGCAGAATGAAACCAAATCAAACAGCAAATGAACCAAGTTTCACTCTGTGTCAGACTGGAGAACTGACTTACAGGTGTGAAGGTGCTTGAAGATTATGTGTCAGTTTTAAAAAAGGTATCAAGTGATTGTGTAATAAAGCACCAAATAAATCAAGAGTATCTGAAACATTTCAGTCAAGTTCCTGCTTGTTTAGTGACTCCTAGTCGAACACTGGTTCGTGTAGACGGCTAACACAAGCGATAACCTGCTTTTTTCCCCTCCGATTCCAGACCACATGACCTTTTAAGAACCCTCCTGTCAAACACTAGCGCTTGAGAAACACGCTATAAGCGCTACCGCTCCGGGTCTAATAACAGAATGCAACGCTAATGCAAAGAGCGGTAATAAATTAAATAGTGAGGGACATACAGAATAAAACCTCTTACTATTAGTGGGTGGCTCCGCTGGCAGAACGAGGGATTGCGAGAAAGAGGGACACGGTGAGAAAGAGCACAGGAGGGGTTAATTTGATAGGGGATGTGTTACACTTCTGCAGGGCTGAGTATTAGATTAGATCCAGTCCCTGTGTGCAAGTGTGTGTACACTATATTAGGCAGTCTAGCTTCGCTGCAGTCCCTGTTCTCTCAGAAATCTGAGTTATTATCTTGTTATTCACAAATCTGGGACAAGGACAACAAGGTTAGACTGCAAAGCACCTCGGGTTTCTGATGTTCCTGCGACGTGCGTCTCGGGGACGCAGCAATACTGGTACCGGTATCGGGTATCGTTCTGATAGTAACGTAAAAAACGTTCTTATGCCAGCATCCGATATCACATGATACACGCAGCATACGTCGTATAGCATGTCGACTTGTTGACAAAAAAAGTTTACTTTACTTCAGAGTGGAACAAAGTAAAACAAAATCCACTCTCCACTGCAGTCCTACTCGATCCACGCTAACTAATGTAGCTAGCTAATGTGTTTATTTAAAATAAACGCTCTAAAATGATAAAGAACGAGTCTGGTGCATGAACAGTCACGTGTGCGCGCCGTTCATGGTCACTATTTAAACCAGGAAAACATAAACGGAGCTAATTAAAAGGCGTCAGTGATAATATCGTATTATTAAGACTCGTATTCAGACTGGGGGAAAAAAAAATTGTACTGATGTATCCCTAGTGTGTTTGTGTATAAAATGAAATTCCGCCTCCGTTTCCTTCTTGTACAGAAAAGCTATAGGACTCTCCAGGTGTGTGTGTGTGTGTGTGTGGGAGCATGAATGATGCCTCTCTCATGGCTCAGGTGTCAGTGTCCTTACCTGATACTGTGTTAGCTGATTTTTGGCATCAACTACAAAACAAAACTTTCCACCACAGAGGTGGGCGCGTGTGTGTGTGTGTGTGTGTGTGTGTGTGTGTGTGTGTGTGTGTGTGTGTGTGTGTGAGAGTGTGGCCCATATTGCCTGTCCTAGTTTGCTGCTAGAATCAAAGGTAGAGCAGAAGTACAGAATTATAGTGTAGTGCCTCTCGCTCGCTCTCTCACACCCACACACACACAACCATACAGTCTCACTTTCCCCTGTAATCATCAGTACTTGTTTGCCACTCTGGAGGTTCAGGTTTAGAAGGAAAAAAAGCTTTTGAGGCTGAGGAGCAGGAACCAGGAGACCTGCACGTGTAAGACTAGATCAGATGCTGAATTATTTACACTCCAAAACTGCTGGTTGCTTCCTCTGACAATTTGGCAACAGCCCACTGCTTAATAATTGTTAGCAGCTTTTCTGCCCTACAACGATCTGTGAGGGTCTTTAAGGGTATATAAGGATCTGTGAGGGTCTTTAAGGGTATATAAGGATCTGTGAGGGTCTTTAAGGGTATATAAGGATCTGTGAGGGTCTTTAAGGGTATATAAGGATCTGTGAGGGTCTTTAAGGGTATATAAGGATCTGTGAGGGTCTTTAAGGGTATATAAGGATCTGTGAGGGTCTTTAAGGGTATATAAGGATCTGTGAGGGTCTTT
>JAKKZJ010000014.1:792309-804609 GCA_033441845.1 Pangasius mekongensis
AGGGTATATAAGGATCTGTGAGGGTCTTTAAGGGTCTACAAGAATGTATAAGGGCCTTTAAGGCTATATAAGGATCTTTCAGGATGTCTAAGGATCTATAATCGTCTATAAGGGAGTACAAGGGTCCTTAAAGCATACATAAGGATCCTTAAAGCGTACATATGGATCTATAAGTGTCTACAAAGGGTACATAAGGATCTACAAGGAGTACATAAGGGTCCTTAAAGCATACATAAGGGTCTACAAGGGTCTATAAGAGAGTATAAGGGTTAACAAGGGGTACACGAGGCTACATAAGCGTATATGAGGGTCTACAGGGGTCTTCGGTCATCAAGATCAATTTTAATTGTCTAGTATCAGTACATCAAAGTGAACTTCATTCATGTATCTTCATTAACCACTTTAACCCAACTAATTTAAATCTAAGCAGCCATGTTGGCATTGCGACAGATACAGAACTGCTACAGCATACATCCTGAGATGTCTTTGTAACATGTCGCCAGATGCTAAGGAGACGCCATTATTATCTTTTCCAAAAAAATAAAACACACCACGGTGTAAAACCAACAACACGCTGCCTCAGAAACTTTGCTAGAAGAGGATCAGATCTAGGGTTGTGCGGGGGAAAAATGATTATATCACGATACTTGGAGGCATTTTCTAAGATCCAGAATATGCCTCATGCTCTCAAACTGCCAACAATACAGTAGTGTTGCATGTAAATAAGCTGTTATAAATTTGTTTATTGTTAATAAGGGGAAGAGTGAATAGAAGGAAGTGGATTTCTCAACAGGAACACACCCGAGATTGGCAGCAACAGCATGTAATATAATAATTCAAGTGATTTCCTTTATTTGAACTATGTGCAGACGGATGAGTTTGCCAAGTAACACAAAGTTTAAAAACGTAACGTCAGCCGTTACGTGTACACAAAGCGGTCGGTCACTGAATGCGTGCAGAGTGAATACTGTACTGCTCGTGCTTATACTTGTACGGCTTTGGCCATATTTCTGCTGCTTTGATTGAGCAGGAAATTGCATCAGGCCTTCTCGTGACACTCTGCTCCTGACGCAGTCACAGTGGAGAAGAAACCTCGCTAGAACTTGTCAAGGAGAGGAACTTTCCTTACGCTTGGTGAGACAGACTCATGTTCAGCCACTGTGTAAAAACTTCTTGGGCTAGAGCCATGAATCAATCATTAGACAGACGCATCCATACTGAGGTTTTAGATTAGACACGTCAGATGGTCCTCTGCTCCTCCTGTCTGACTTACAGGTGTAACAGATTAAAATGATTGTTCCTATAGCAACCTCAAATTTGTTAGCTAAAGTTTCAAAATGTTAAAAAAAATGCTAATTTATGTTACAACCGCAACAGATTTTCATGGAAGCAGATGATTTTTTTCAGGTCCACTTGCTGCGCCACTGTAATCTCAATCGAAATCCCAAATTGATATGCAGCACGGGGGCGTGGCCAAGCATCAGTGATGGACGGAGAGGAGGCGGGTCAAACCGGCAGGTAACACGTGATGATTCTCACCTGTGTCTTATTACCGTATTGTCCAGTAACCACACAGAGAGAGAGAATGCGATATAGAGACGCTCGCACACGCCGCAAAGCGTAAACTTGAACTTGACTGAGCGGAACCGATTCAGTCGAGCCGTTTTGGGTTTGGTGAGTATTTGAAAGCGCGCTGAAAACCGCGGACTGAATAAACGCTCCGCAGAAATCCCGCCTGTCTCATGAGTCTTCCTCCACGCTCTCACACACCGGGATCTACACAGGTATCTACAGCACCTGGTGAAGCTCACTGCATAGTCACGAGGTCTAGTAGGGTTTCTGTGATCATGTGAACATGAACAATAAGTTTGTGGTTATTTTTTGACACTAGTTTTAAACAAATCCTAACTGCCCTAAACACTCACACTCTCTCTTTCTCACACACACACACACAGAGTAAATACACTCATGGCCTATACATTCCCAAGTGAGCTTAAACTTCCTGTCCTGCTGCTTCCACTTCCTGTTACACAAGCTGACCACATGGTGCTGATGCAGTGGAATCCAGCTCCCACTTCCTGCAGGAGGGTACACAAAAGCAAACACACACACACACACACACACACACACACACACACACACCCCTACCTCGAAATCGCCTACAAGGAGATTTTATGGAGATTCCGGATCATTCCCATGATCTGTAACACCGTTCCCAACCCCTACCAGCAGGCCACATCTCCATCCCGAACCCATTATATGACAATATCATCAATTTATGCCACAATACACTCTTCTGGGATAAGGTGGATATTTTGATATTTCTTTTTTACACCTTTTTAAAAATTACAACCTGAAAAGAAGCAGCTGACGTGAAGTTGAAACGTTGTGATGTTAAAATTTTTAAATTCATGAAATGTTAAATTTACAGATTTTTTTCCTTTTAGTGTTAAATTAATAAATAATAAATAACTGAACAAATAATTAAATAAAATATTTTTATAAAATGAACTCTAAGATTTTTTATTGTTACAAATAAAAAGAAATGTATGAATTATTACAAAACATTTACTAATGAAGCAATACTGTACTGGACGTTTGTGAGCACCTATATTCGTTATACCTATCGCGTATGGTAGAAATGCCCGGCTCTAAAAGCGCTCGGCAAATTATCCTCCATGCTGTTGCCAAGCGAGCTGCACCCAAGCGCCCGGGCTGAGTTTGGTTATCCTTCTTGCACAGGTACAAAATGAGCCGAGCCAGGACACATGGGTAGAACTAAAAATAGTTCAGACGATCGATTGATCAAAAGCAGCCGTCACAGAATCCAGAACCGTCCTGATTAATGTCTCTGGCTGGAGTTGCTTCTGTACTGGCACAAATATCTTCAGCAGTAGACTAGAGGAATGTCTGCCAAGGTTTCTCCCTCGTTTCTCTGGTCCTAGAGGCCCAGAGTCCACTGATTTGTCCACCTAGGGTTAGGGTTAGGGTTAGCTCTAACCCTAGGGTCAGTTAACCATCTAAACATTTTACTCCTAACCAACTAATTGATGCGTTTGATGACTGTGTTTGTGTTCTGTTTGCTGTAATAAACACGTTTAATCATCTGGAGGTTTATCAGTGGAATGAGGGTGTGTGAGAGTTGGAAAGGAGTGGACTTGTGCTTCATTGGGACGTCATTAAAACACAACAGCGTGTCCTTTTTTTTGTGATACGATGGCAGCAAAACTCAGAGATATCGGAGAAAACCACCTGGAACACGACAGCAACCATGTTTACATTTTAACCTTTGAACGTTATAAACTTTTAGCCTTTTAACCTTTTACACGCTTTACTGCTGAACATTTTAACATTTTAAAGTCAATTACAACAATACACTGTAACATCACTTAACTCTTCTAGCGTGTTCCTCCATGAACTTTAACCTGTTAGTTATATTTATACTTTTTATATTTACAATTTAAGTGGCTTTTGTGTTAAGAGTTTAACTGTAAAGTGCATCAGTAAAAAAAAATTTTAAAATCATTTTAAAATGTAGTAGCTTTGAAGCGGAAAACGGTGAAGGCCCTAGACGCACAGCTATCACGCATGTTACTGAAGAGGAAAATATCCACAACATTACATCAAGCTTCATCTTGAAGAGCGACTCGGTGATGGAGTTACGAACGACTCCAAACTCATCTTCTACAAAGAGTTTGTTTATGTGAGCCTATAAAGAGGATTGTTATCAGTTAGAAGATTCTCTACAGTGTCAGACATTTCAATCAAATAAAATCTCTCACACACACACACACACACACACACACACACACACACACACACACACTTGGGCCACACCCTTGCATGATAATTCTGCATGATAGCATCTTAAATACAGATTACCCACAGGTTGCTCGTGACACAGCAGAAAAAACATGCCTGTGATTTTTCACTTCTCTAAAACACAAAGTTCGTAGCTGTAAGTAAAACTAATATACAGGCTGGTAGGATGTTCCCGGACAAGCTGGCACTGAAAAGCGTAAAGAATTCAGCTAAATCGTTGCCATCGTTTTCCGTACGTAACCAGACTGTCTGACTGTTCGAACTATTCCGACTACACACATAGGATTAAAGTTTTGATCTGAGAATCAACGAGAATGAATCTGGTGTTTGCGCTCGTCTTTAGCGTGATCCAAATATTCCGACGTGGTTCGAGAGGCATTCATTCCAAGCTAGCTTATGTTAGGAGTCCAAAAAAAAAAAAAAAAAAAGGGGGGTGAAATGTAAACGATTTAATTTGATTTAAAGATCGCTGTGTGGGGGTAAACCCGGGAGAAGCAGATTTCGTGTCTGGATTATTAGTTTAAAGCGAAAACAAAAAGGTTCCAACTTAATGCCATTGCGCATCGGAAGAACGTTCATGAAAAAGTAGCTAGCCAGGCTCGGATAATATCTTTTTTTTATGTGCGATGCGAGGACAGAATGCCACATCCCACAGCGACACGCTGACTGTTTCTCTAGAACGCGAACATGACGGGCTACATCGGGGGTTTTTCAGGTTCCGGAAACATGAGATGTTGTGAGAACATACAGTAACATGCAGCTGCTCCATATTTAAACCCCTCTGCGACTCCGAAAACAACCGCCATTTTAAGGAGCCTCAGTTTCCGTGGGTAAGTCTGAAGCCGCTGCAGACGACACAAAGCCGAAGTCATTTAGACTCGGATTCATGAAATAGCTCAGTTATCTTCATGATCCTCAGGGAGAGTCAAACCCGAGTATCTTTATCATCCGACACGTTTATAACACCATGCAGGAGACACGGTCCACACTCGCTCGGGTAAATCTGGAAACACTTTTCTTGCACTATCCTCCGTCTTCTCCATACGAGTTGACAGATGCGCGTGATTGGCTGGCGTCGCTGTGATTGACGCGAAGAGAGAGAGATTATGCCCCTCCCACTCAGACAGCACAGCTGTGTCACTCGGGAGCTGAAAAATATTCCTGAGAAAGGCTTTTCCTGTAAAATCTCTAACACTGTAGGAATTATATCACGATATTTCACGGCATTTCTTTTACAGTAACGATATAAATGACGAGATGAAAACAGTAACATTCAGCGCTCTCTTTTTTGGTCACAAGATGTCTGATTCACGTCTGATCTTATGGATCTGATATCCACTTCCATATTACTGAGAAAGCTCCTTTTTTGGGGATTAATTCTTCTTCCTCATCCAGGGTTGGAACGCCGCCATGCTTCCTCCATGTTTGTTCTCGTTCTCTGTGAGATGCCCGCAAACACGTCATCGACGAGATCTTCAATATCGCAGGACGACAAATTCTTATCATGAGGAGGAGCTGTGCCGGAATATCATGAACGATACGATACGATATGATACGATACCCTATTTCATTATCATTATTTATCGGGTTGTCATTATAAGCTGAAAGACAACACGCCGAGGTCATAAATAAACTAACGGAAATGTATGATGATCAGTATTTTGTGAAAGTTAACGGGAAGGAAACCTTCTGCTCAGTCCAAGTCACAGCACTGGACTGGATTTTCAGTGAGCAACTGCGTTTATTTACTTCTTAGGGGTTTGTTTGTTGTTTACTGTCGGTAACTGTGTAGGAAGGAATCTGGTGGCCACTAATAAAAGTCATTAGTGCTTCAGAGAGCAGGGACTGAAGCTTTAATTCAGCAGGACGCTGACATCTTTCTGCGTTCCCAGGCATCTGAAGACACGGTGAGCAACATCTACCGAGACCAGACGACATTCCCGGCGACATCCGTTACCGTCTGTCTCTCTGTTTACTCTCCTCGCGTCCCTTTATTAGACCGTTTGTTCCGCTTTTCCCAGAACGGGTGACGCCAGATTCTTTTGGCTAATCGAGCAGACTGATTCAATTTTGCGCGATGTAAATTTAATTACTTCGAGAAAAGTCGAGATGGAAACGTTTGAGCGAGCTGGAACCCGGCGTTACAGTTCAGATCAAAGGAAGACGAAAGTCAAGTGAGGAAACCAAGCGAATGCCAGCGGAAACAGGTTCCTGCAAAGAAGAGACACGGATAGAGATGGCAGCGATCCAAAAACGGTGGATCGGATATCAGAGAACAAAATGTACATATTTCCACTGCCAGAAAAAAGAAAACATTTCTTTTCCAAATCCAGTTCCTTGCGAGCTGAGTACGCGCGTTCAGTGGATTTTCTGAATAAGGCGTTTACACGCAACGAATTTCCGATTAACACGGGAATATTCCAGGGATGAGAAACGGAATCTGTGGAATCAGAGAACTGTCTTAATCTGAATCGGACTGGAAGCGGATTGCGGCGTTCACGTGACGATACTAATTAGGATATCACCAGATTCTGATTAATATCTGAATATCGATGTGCACGTAAACGCAGCCAGTAAAAAAGTCCCGCTGATAAACTAATCCAACCCGAAAAGGGCTCTAGATTATGCACAGCGTCTGAAATACAAGTCCCTGTGAATGCGCGGTTGCTATAGAAACGATAACACATTCCAACGAGCGCATTAATATTAGCATTAACGTTAATATTAACCTGCGAGCCGGAACTACTTTCAGAGCTGCTGCTATAGAGAAACCGATCAACACCTTCTGACCAATCAGAATCGAGAATTCGACAGCGCGGTGACGTCAAACGCTTATATATGGCATGGCTAGACTCACTCGGCTGAGCTAGCATGCTAAGACAATTGCGAGTATTTAGCACATTAGTATATGATAGTTACTAGGTAGAACCTATAAACGTAAAAATGTGAATTTTTAGAAACATGTATTTGTTAGTTTTGTTTGTTTTTTTTCTTTTATAAATAATAATAATAATAGATAAGATTAGTGCTCTGGGGTCGGCACCAGGTTGTGATATGACTAGCTAACGGCGCGCGCTCACACCCTAATTAGCACGCTAGCGGTTTTTCCAAGAAAACACACTAAACGGCTAAGCTAAATTATTTATACAGTATACACTGGAATGGTTTTATTATGTGCTACATTTCTTCAAATATAAATATACTTTTTGTTTATTTTTAAACCACAGCATGTAGAGGATGTAATAAAGCATTTAGGGCCTGGAATGAAGTTAACGGTAAACTCTTAGCTAGGTTAGCTTAGCCTCCAACCAAACAGGTAGTTAGCTAGCTGGCTAATTAACAACAGTGAAGTCACCCTGCACACGCACAGTGATTCAGTTCACCAACAATACATTTTTTTTAGGTTTATGGGAAGAAAAAGTATGAAATATATATATTATATATATATATATACATACATAATTAATATTATCGCATTCTAGCTAGGCTGTAGTTAGCGCCTGCTAGCTGCTCAAGCTAACCCACAGTCACCTACTCTCCCATGAATAATAGCAACATAACGCATATAATATATACTATATAATATAGTGACCTTTATGATAATTAATCACACTCTGTAGATGTGTCAAGAAGTAGAAATAATGAATAAAGTACGCTATTTATTTAACAAAATAACATAACTTCATGGTTGTGCTAGAAACACGGCTGAATCCCAAACGCCCCTCTGTTCCCTACATAGGCGCCCTAGATAGCTAGGGTGTGACAGAGCGGCTTGTGCGCTGCACGGAGTGCACTATGTAGGAGACAGGGCGAGTATTTGGGACGCAGCCCAGGTTGTTAAGGCTGCTTACAGGATACCGGAGCAGGAGGTGCAGACGAAGGAGCCGGTGGTCATGTCGGCGTAGGTCGGGCCGCGCTGGTCGCAGTCGAAGCACTTTCTGTTGGGAGGCAAACTGGTCATCTCCCTCAGCATCTTCAGGTGTTTCTCCTCCTGTTTGCGCTTCGCACTCGCCGCCATGGCCGGAGCCCAAAGACTTGTATACGCGGAGGGGAAGAAAAAACTTTTTCTATTGTTTTTTTTAAAAAAAAAAAAAAAAAAAAAAAAAACCCTGAAATTGTCCCTGAAAGAGAGAGGGAGAGAGGCAGAGGGTGTGAGACAGAGACAAGCCGGAGAATTCACTCCGAGAGAGAGAGAGAGATAGAGAGAGAGAGAGAGAGAGAGAGGACAAGACGCCGTGCTCGCCTCGCTCACTCACTGCGCATGCGCAAACCCTGCACCGCCCAGCACACGAAAAAGAGTTGAGTTGAGTTCTCTGCAGGAGTGACCTAATTCACACCAAACCAGAGCCCTGGGATCTGCTGGGGCTGGCTGTACATACATACATACATATATACATACATATATACATACATACATACATTTAAAAAGAAATAAAGGCAGAAGAGTTATGAAGTCATTCCTGAATAAGCTCATCATATCATATTTGATATAAATAGGTATGATTTGGCTTAGTGATTACCGCTCTTGTCTCACAGCGCCAGGGTCGAGGGTTCGAACCCTGACTCCGCCCCGTAGGGCTCCTCACACTCGGACTAGTTAACCCTCTGGATCATTCGAAACGTTATCTTGTGTCACGTTGTTCATACTTTACCCGGCGTTAACCATTAATCCTGCGTATTCACACTGTACTCTCCTAATCCCTGGGTTAATGTAGTCTCTCTACTTTTAGTTTCTCCATCAAAGACGTTTTGGGGGAAAAAATGGATGTTAGAGTAAATACTCCAGCTCGTTTTACGCTCGTTACACCCTCTCCTGTACCTCTCATGCGCCGTCTCAGTCGCTGCTGATGATGGATGTGTGCGTTATGGATGCGTCAGTGAAGCAGGCTGAAAAGTTTCAGCTGAAATGGAGAACGGATCTGTTTCAGTGTGCGTTTGACTGACTGTCGCTGAGAGGTGGCATGAATCCACAGTCTGGGCTAGAAAGAAATCAGCCCCAGCCTCCGTTCGTCGGTGTTGCTGTTGCACTCGGTTCCACAAAACTCCAAACGTTTTCAGCAGATAATTTGATGTGTTTTTATCTTTGAAGGACAGACAGACAAACCTTCATGCTAGTTCATTTATACTCGCGTATTTGTGCACGAAATCCAGCCCTGACGTGTGCGTTAATCTAAATATTATTATTATTATTATTATTATTATTATAAAATAATAATCGAGATTTCTCCACTTTGAGAATCACAAAAATGAGAAGATGACGACCAGAACATCTGACTGAACATGTGAAATAATGTTATCACCATCAAAAAACGTGTGACACACACACTCATGAGGAAGCAACAGGATGAGACGTGATCCCAGAAATATTCCGCTTAGGCATTATAGATGATATATATATATATATAGTGTACGGCATTTAGGAAGTGTGTAACGCAACCTTCAGTGTGGATTCACAACCCCTGCATTCACACAGCTTTCGACACGTCCTCATCGACTTCCTCTCTCCAGCGCTGCTCAGCATCGCGCTCGGAGCACGTGGACAGGGATGTACCACAGGAAGTGGATTCTTCAACAGGAACACACTCAACCCTGGCAGCAGTTAAAGCGATTTCTACTTTATTCGAAAACGCAGACATTTCAGTGTCCTAATTAGCAGGAGGAATAAAGTAATGAACGTACATCAGGTGTTAAGTACAGACGGTTATAGATTGTAAGTGTTGGCTACATAAAAGGCGTTCTGAAAATAGACAATAAAACGACTTCCTCTGAACGACTGGCGTTTGTCGTAACACAGTCTGAACTTAGAGGGGAAAAATAAGATGAAAAGGAAGCTTGGGTTTGTGTACAATCTTCTGCTTCTTCTTCTTATTATTATTATTATTATTCTCACAGAAAACAACCGGGATATAAATCATCTTAACAACTGAATACACAGCGCTATAGCTATTCTGTCTATTGCTTTAATCTCTTCGTCTTCATCTTCATCAGTTTACATACAAAAATCCTCATTTCCCAGATGCAATGAACCAAAAAATAAATAAATAATTCCAGTTTGTCTGTCTGAAAACTCCAGCACAGGCCTGGTTCATGTAAAACTTCAAAACAAATGATTTTTTACAATAAATAGTGTGATAACAAGGCATTCTGGGAAACAACAAAACTCTCTTAAACATTGGTCATTTTCTCAGATCGCATCATTCTTCACTGCTGTAAGCTGCTCAGGTGTCGCACACCAAGAGATGACAGTTAACAGGATTTTAAAACGTTTCTGCTGGTGAATGAAATGGATGCAAAAATAAGCAAATTCTATCTGAACATCCTGTTTGAGTGGTTTTACTTTATTCAAATAGAACCCTTTTCTTAACTCAGTATTAATTCCTAATTCTCAAACCATTCAGACAGAATAGATTCTCTCCATAACATCAGCGAAGGAAATTAATAAAACGGATGCAGGAACATCAAGCGCCGGATCGTCGTTCTCACAAACATTTCAGGACAGGAAGCTGTTAAAGCAGGATTTTTTAAACTGACTCGTCACTGAAGCGAGCTGCGTCTTGAAGCTTTATAAAGAACAGATCAGATAAATTGAGGTTAAGGCGAAAAAAATCAATAAAATCGGTGAATCTTCTCAATGCAGAAGGTGGTGTATGAAAAGTGGTAGTCCAGGAGTCGCAAAATGGTGGAATGCAGTAAAAAAAGCATCCAGAAAGAAGGATTTTAGTGGAAAAAGAAAAAGTACAAGAAGATGGAATGTATGAAAGCAAAAAAAAAAAAGTTCAGCGAATCCAGTTTTCTAAACATGAACCTTCACGGAAGATTCTCTCTTGCGCTTTATCTAATCACACGCGTTTATGCACATGATGTAGCTGAAGACTCGTGAGACCAGAGACGAGCTGCAGCGCAAGGGAACGTGAAGAACGGTCACAAATAGACTTTCTAGATTTTAAAACTTAATATCAAGTAGTTAGTAAGTAGTTAATTAGTAATTAGTTAAGGAACGCCAAGGATGAAAAACAGAACGTTTAAAGACGAATGGACGGAGAAGTTTATTTATTCGACGTGAAGTTGAAAATCTCGTCTGTGCAGAACGCGTGATGACGTGAGGCGCTGCTACGAAAACAGCATAATCACATCAGATTTATAGCTATAAATAATAATAAATATAAATAACTAATCGTAAATGGATAAGTGTTAAAACATTGATGTTCACATTCGGTGATTTATTCGGACCTTAATTCATTTTAGTTGAATTCTCCTGTTTTATTCAGTTTTCATGTTGCAGCTCCTAAACTTTGGAACTTTCTCCACTTGGATTTAAGATCTTTAAAAAGCAGCTAAAGACCCATTTGTTTCAATTTGCTTTTGCTTAAATATTATACTTTTTTTTTTTTTTTTTACTGAATATCTTCCTGTGAAGCACTTTGTTCGTGAAAGGTGCTCTATAAATACTTACTTAAATCAAGGAACTCAATTTAACGGTCATTATAGAAAAAAATACTTAATATTTAGATGCGATTAAAGAAACAAACAACTGCTGCATAGGTGAGGAGACATTTATTTAAAAAAACAAAACAAAACAACATTTACATTTACATTAAGTGTGGCGTGATTTCATTAGAAGCCGACTGGAGGAGCTTTTCCACCTCTTCCTAAAGCGGACTGTCCGAATTCACTCGAGACAAATGGAGGTGTTTGAGTGAAGAGAGTGAAGCGGCAGATGTTTTCCACCTGGTGAAAGACAGACAGATGACGGAGTGTGTGTTTATCCTCTGCTGACTGCCTGCTCCGCCGCTGATGTTTCACGCTGCTCTCGTTTCGTGGAGAAGTCGAACGGTTGGCGGTTTTCCGTGTAGCCGAAGAGTTTCCTCAGAGCCACGCGGGCTGCTTCCTCCTCCGCCGCCGAGAGCGTCTCACCGGGCCCGTGAGCCAGCAGCTTCTTATCACTGACACACACACACACACACACACACACACACACACGACAACCCCAACAACTTATCAGAGTAACATTTCATATCTTATTGTTATAGTAAAGAGATCATATCAGCGATCTGACTTCAGTAAACTCCAGTAAACTCCAGAACTCTTTCAATACATCGACTCTAATTACAAATAAATAAAGCACAATTTTATAAATTTTAAAATAGCACAAGTTCTTGGTATTTTATATATGTATATGTATAAATAAATCTATCTCTATATATATATATATAAATTATTAGAACAATTTAAGGCCTATAACACAACAGCGGTGTTTTTAAAAAAAAAAAAAAAAATCCACCCTGAACGACTTGACTGTTAATCTTTATAATTAACATATGATCTTAAAATGCACTGAATCAAATGCAGTAGGTACTGAAGCGACGCAGTATTCAGTAGGTACTGAGGAGAACGCAGTGTGCAGTAGGTACTGAGGAGAACGCAGTGTGCAGTAGGTACTGAGGAGAACGCAGTGTGCAGTAGGTACTGAGGAGAACG
>JAKKZJ010000014.1:820027-838140 GCA_033441845.1 Pangasius mekongensis
CTGCATTCTCACGTTCTTTTTCTCGGAAGGTAATTCCTCCATTTTCTGGGCTTCTAAGCCTCGAAAGAGGGAGCAGATGGAGGAAGAAGATGGATACAATAATCTCAGAGATGAGCTTCTCATAAGAAAGTATTGATTGTGGAGTAAACAGAGAGAGCGAGGGAAAGAGACAGGACACAGACGAGGAATGCTGAATCCCGGGAGCTCTGCAGTTGCTTTTATCCGAACTCTCTCTTCTCTCTTAAATTGTCTTCATATTATGCCTGCGACCTACTCCAGACCACTCTCGCCTCTTCTACGCCTTCACAGTAGGTTTCTGTTCTCTCACAACCCTTTTTTTTGGCAAACTATTAAAGATCTTCACGACCACAAAATTCCATGAGAGCAGGGCTCCAGATGTAAGTTGTTTTTTTTTTAATTGTCCAATCATAGACATGACATTTGAAAAATCATAAAGATTCCTAGAACTGTGGCCTGAACCGCTGCCTGTCTGATGCTATTAGGAGAAAATACCCCTGAGAACCAAAAACCCTCCAGTCAAATCGAAATTTAATTCAAATTCCTCATTTTTCAGTTTCCTCGTGATACACTCACAGGTTCTCATAAAGACGTAGTAAAAAAAAAAAAAAAGTCATCTTCACGTGTTTCTGCAAACGATCACATAGCAAAGCAACGTTCACCGACCCAGAACCACGTATAGTTCATTGCCAAGAAATAAGGACCAAAAAAAAATCATTCTATAATAAAATAAGACTAATAAAACTACGCACCACCCAAAATCAAAAACTCTCACCTCACTAGTTAATGCAGAAGAAAATGTCTGTGGAAAGTTAGAGGCACGCTAGCGTTGTCTTATGCTAGCCATGTATAATCATGCTAAACTTGTGTTTCACTCGTGCTGAAGATGGAAATATGCGTTCGGTTCAACCTTTCGCTCTTGGACAACACATTTCATTTCTCTCCATTGATAAGGTAGGTGTGTGTTGATTTATAAAGGTGTAAAAAAACAAGCTTTGCCTACTTATTGACGTAATTCATGCCAAATTCAGCACAAACTGAATCCCACACCTGGTGGCGCAGAACTATTCTGAGACCTGAGTAAAAGGGTTCGGTAGAGTCTCACGAGGCTGCAATTTTGTATAACCTTCCTCAGATCAGCATTACAACAGAGAGCTTAAATTACTCCAGTGAGGCAGATGATTCATCAGGACAGAGTTTCTTGATATATTATTACACAGAGATATCCATCCATACATATTTGAATAGAAGAACGTGGAAGAACTGCGGAGTACAAACTCAAACGTGTAAACAAGCAGTTTTTACTCGCAAGTGCTAGTGAAGGTTCACCAGGGACTGTTTCATGGATCTGCATAACGCATGCTGGGACAGAACACTGAAGAATGTAAACAAATATGATATAAAATGATTAATCTCAGCTGAGAAATGCAATACGGTGATATATAGTACTACAAAACATTACAAATAACATATTAAACACCAACGTTACGCTTAAATGCCTCTTTTAAATGCCGTATAGTCTGAATAATTGTGCTACATGAAGGGTGTTGTGCAGAAAAATCAGTTCTCATTGTACTAGAAAGATGTCACTCCAAGCCAAAGCCACAGCTTCATCACCCCAGACATCACACACACACACACACACACACACACACACACACACTCACAATGAATCTGTTTGTTTGCAAGTGATCACACATAAGAAAAGGGTGGCACCCGATGCAGAACCAAGCGAATGTCACGTCAGGCCATAGAGATATCAGTGCTCTGTCATTCAGGACAATATCTGTTCTTCCTAGTAATAAATATCATTCACCAAATTTCCTTTCCTCACATTCTTATCACATCTGGGCAGCAGCTGGAAGTCCAGCAGACATTCGGAATGGGAGAGGAATGGCAACGCATGAACTCTCAGAAAGCTGCCTCGAATTTTGGATCTGCAAAAACATTACGATCGGATACGACCGTGCCGGGAAATGATCTTGAGAGAACGGCCATGATTCACTTCCAACACCTCAAGCTCTGACTGCGCACATAAATCTCCAGGTCGTCGCGCCGACGATCCTAACACGACTCGTGTGCGCTCAGTATTCAGATGATGCACGGTGCTAAATGGAGAAGATGAAGCGCTCGGATGTCTCGTGGCCACGCGTCAGCTGAAAGTGGGTGGTTCGGTGACACGACAGATGGATGGAACACAAAGCTACAGCTCCAAGTGCTGCTGCGAGTGTGATCAGAGGCTCTCTAAGCCCTCTGGGGAATCTCACGGTTTTAAATGGCATCCTCTGAACTGAACCTGCGCTGCACACACCCAACAACTGAGACGGACACAAACATATGTCCTAACAAATACATACACACACACACACACACACACACACACACACACACACACACGCATCACTGCAGCTATTACAGAGCTGCTTTCTTGATTTCTGTTATTGTGTCTGCTGACATCAGATCCGCCAAACGAACTCAATAAAAGAGTTCAACATGGTGTCATTCTTTTATTTATTCATCTTTATCCTCGTCAGGGTCGCGGTGGATCCAGAAACTCTCCCAGGAATGCTGGGTGGAAGACGGGAATCACGGGATGGGACACCAGTCCATCGCAGCACACACCATGAGCACACTCGTTCACACGTAGAGTAATTTAGGGAAGCCAGGACACCTCACTGAATCGCTACAGTCTTGTTTTATTGTGAGGCGGACAGGGTTGCCAGGTTCATCAAAAATCCCCACCCTCTTAAAACACACCCATCGGAAGTAAAAACTGTTTTTTCTTCTATCACTTTTCCATTGTTCTGTCTGTCGTTAGGTTGCCAGGTATTTAACGCCGCAAGACAATTATTTTTCATTTCGTATTAATGTAAGTGTTTCTGGTGCGTTTTGAAAGTAGCCCAAAAAACACAACCTTTAATTTCCCCCGTGAATGCATTTCAGTCTTTCCAAATTTGCTGGGAAAACAGCAATGCTGGAGATGGAAGGAAACCCCGAGAAGGTGGAGGAAATCCACACAGACACTGAAGGAACATGTGTTTCGAAAGGCATAAGCTCGTGTACGGCAATATGGCAGCACTAACACTCTGTGTGTTTCAGATACGATAATGACCCTGAAAACAAAATGTGTTGGAAATAAAAATGTTCAAATTCCTCATTTTAGGATGTGAAGCCTCTGTTTTTAACACTGAATTCATGCTGTTTTATTAAGCTTTTTTAAAGTGAGGCTACGTAAAATTTAAGCTATAGATAATTCACTAGCACTTCTGCTAAATCGACTAAACTGTCTGAAATTTTCACAGTAAGATAGAAACACACAAGCTGGTGGTGAAAGTTCAAGGAAAAATCTATCGTAGAATCTTTGTATGTTCTTGCATACGGAAAAAAAATAGATTGAATCACCTCATTGTTCTTTTAGATATTTTTGAGAAAGACTTTAGCATATAGTCTGCTACACTGTCAGTATTTATCTTGTTGTTGTCAAATGAAACGAGAAAGAGAGAGTGTCTGCGAGGAAAAGTGGAACACTGAGGGGGAAAAAAAAGGATAGTTGTTTCGGTTCTGGTCGTGTTCAATGCCGCGATGATAAATTTACACTTTAAGCACGCTAAAAGTGACAGCAGCGGTAGCAATGTAACATGCTAACATCAATAACTAAAGGGTTTTTAACGCAGTCGCGTCCCCTGTGCAGAGAAATGGAGGTTACACTGAATTATACATTAATAATACTCAGTATAAGCACACAGTCACGAGTGCGACACTGCTTTTATACTACAGTTCTATAAACAGGAAATTAACACCGAGTAAGCTGACACAATATGGCCAAATGTTCTGTTTATTTTTGCTCCGCTTGAGGAAACAGATCCCGAAGGAGCCACGCTCACTTTATAGCACGCTCGGATACCTGGCTAGCCGAAGCACGATGATTTGTACGTCCAAGTTAAAGGTGCTTCTGGTAAAATTAGCGTCCCTTCTTCCTTTTCATCTTCATCTGACAAAGCTTTTTAAATATTTTACGTCAAAAGTTATATTCCTGAGCAGTTTCCAACGTTTGCCAGCACTACTGTAGTAACGGTGTCGAGCTAGGAAGTGGAATTTTACAGACGAGCGTCGAAACGTCCCGGTGTGGTTATGCGGTTATAGGGAATACAGGCACTCTCGGAACGCCGGACGACCAATCAGATTAACGGAATTAACCGTTGTATAGTAAAGTATGATTTTTAGCGCAACTCCAGAAGGAGTCGCAGCTGGGAAGAGAAGTGATGAGAACGACTGGAGTAAGGACCTGCTCATCTAAAGGCATCATACAGAGCTGATACAGATTTACAGGCACTGAAAGTGAGAGTGTTGAATCTATATTATGGTATTAAAAAGTCTTGAACTTTTAATACTTCGTGAAAGTCTACACTCCTGGGCTGAGCCCAAAATGGCGAATATTAAACCTTTAGAAAGTTTATTCATATTAAAGTAAAAATCCACCCTCAACAACTTAATTATTGTATCTACCTGTGTTAATATTTAATATAATCAATCAGATGATGTGGTCATTCATCAGCTACTCATGGTGACAGACTGGAGGAAATAATTCAGGACTGTGAGAAGCAATATTTTTGCTAATAATCACTTGCTGTGTCGCGGAAATGAAAAAGAAATTTGCCGTGAATTTAGAGTTAACAGTAAATAATAGTTAAATGTTCGTGTTTCGAGTCTCGGCTCTTGAGGTACGTGTTGTCCGTGTTAGCACATTAGCATGTCTTTATGAATCGTTCAAACTGTTGATCTGCTAGTTGCCATAAAAGGTTTTCATTTATTTCTCTCTTAACCACGTAACGATTACTTTATAAGGCTGTAATATCAGCTGGAACAAAAATAGACGCGGATAATAGGCACAAAAATAGACAGTTATTAGAGGTAATGATTCGACAGCTCATTAAATGAAAGCGCAGGTTAGAAACGCTCGGCTGTTCAGCGCTGCCGGAAGCGTAGGTTCAGAAGGTGTGAAGGGGTTTTCAGCGTTCAGCGTTCAGTACAATGGCGTGTTGCGCTGAGGGCGAATTCCCTCCTCATGCCCGGCGTTCCAGGATAAACCGGTTACAGAAGATGAAGGAATGAATAACATTATGAGGAACAGACTGTGAATAAAGAACATATACACAAGCTTCCCACACGTGTGTGTGTGTCACTCTACAGAAGTTTATTCGTATTAAAGGAAAAAATAACCTGAACAAGTTATTAATATTAATCTGTATAATTAATGTGATCTTCAGTGACTTCAGATTTGTTTTTTTAAGCAGTCTTTTGAGTTTCTGTCTCAATCACTAAATACCGGGTGATATTTTGATCATTTTAATGTTAATTCGTAAGATTTTTGGATCAAACGTCTCTTTCATGTACACTCTGAAAAAGCAGCTGAAAATGGCAGCTGTTAAGCTTTTAATAGACTTAAGAACAATTCACTGGTCAGAAAATTATCAAGAATTAAACAAACGCACTCCTGGGAAAAATAACTTCCTAAACTTCCTAAAACGTGGCTTCCGTCGCTGGTCTTTTTTATTTTTAACCCTTGTTTCTGGGTTGTTTAGCATATTTATAATTATTTATGACCCAGATATATGATTTTAATACATTTTAATTAGGATATTAAATTTTAAAATATCACTGGGAGTTTGCGTTTACTTTCCTGGCATGTGTTTGTCATACATTTATATTAACTTCTGCAAAGATTACATACAGTTTGCTACAAGGCGCATGTTAAATAATCCCACCGTCACTGCATAATGACCATACTGCAGTCCTTATATATAATCTTACTCGGGTCAGAATGAATGGCAAAATGTGAAGCTTTTAACGGTCTTAAGAACAAATCATTAGTGAGGAAATGTTCAGGAATGAAGCAGATGCTCTCCTGAGAGCTCCTGTGCCTCCATCCGCTGGTTTCCTTTCGCTGTTTGGGGAAAAGCTAGAAACAGCGAAATTCACTTCTACAGTCTTCTTGTACACAAAATCATCATAATGATTAAAATGTTTGATGTAAAATTCAAACTAACACGTGTCTGGGTGTACAAACTTTTCCAATAATATCTTCTGGGATGTTTTTTATTAAAAGATGAGTGATTATGTGGTTATCTGCTGCACCTGATGCAGCTCATCAAGAGCCACAAGACTTAAACATTTACAGAAATCAGAGGGAAAAGCTGCCAAACTGAGCTCCTTCATCTCTCTGCTTCATTCCTGCTCATTTCCTGACCAGTGATCTGGTGTTAAGATCATTAAAAGATTAATATTTTGATCTTTTGCGCTTGACCTGTTTTTTCCTCACTGTTGAAAATGTCTCAGTTCAGCACCAAGAGCTGTTTATAACTCACGACTCCAAATATTTCACGTGCACGCTCCTACAGTAGCACACACTGTTGTTGTTGTTTCTTAATGAATAACACCTGATACTGACTCTATGTCCTGTGTGAGTTACAGTATGTGAGGAATAAAACGCTTGGAGATGTGCTGATGTTGGAAAATAATTCAGGACAGAGTGGTGAGATGATAGCAACAAGGAAGTTATTTTATTGTTATTTTATTTAAACCACAGCATTTGCCAATGATTGCAACTTTTGATTGATTAATAAACGACATGCTTTTAAGCCATTTATAGTTCAGTTTAATGTTGTGGAATGTCTGAGACAAGTTAGCTCCTGTTATGACTTACGATATAGCCACGATAAACCGTCGCTGATAAGACACAGCTTAACGCTATCGTGTTACCGAAAAAACCAGAAAGCGTGGAAAACTTACTGATTGTTACAAAGCTAGTAATTAGGAGTTATTATTATTATTATTATTATTATTGGCTAGTGTGATTTTTCTGTGTTTAACCGCAAGGTGACGTTTTGCACGTATGTGCTAGCAGGAGAGTTATATGACACTTTGATCTGTACTGATCTTTATTTTGCTCGGTGTTTCCACATACCTGCATGTTTTCTGATTCTGAAAAGGTCATATGTCATCCGTCCATGTTAATTAATCCGCCTCGTGAAGGTTTACATGTGAAGTGCGGCAGATGGTGGATTTTTAATTGGTCAGAATTATATTATATACATGTTGAACAGTTTTTTTTTTCCTAATAGATGACCCTATGAAACAATATACTGTATGGTTATGTGTATTAAAACATTTGTGCTATATCAGCATTTGAAATTAGCTGGGCTGTCTTCTGGAATGCACACACACACACACACACACAGGAAGCAGGTCTGGTGTGGATGCGTTTTGCAGATGTTCTCTAAATCTCAGCGCAGGAATGGACAGGTACATTCCTCCTGAGGAAAACTGGACTTGTTTGTGTTCCATGCACACACAAGCATGTTCCATGAAGACTAAGAAAAAACTCCGCAGCATTCCAAATGGATGTTCCAGGACTCTAGAAACTCCAGCACGTTTCTTTTAACGAGACCTCCTTACACAGCAGCGATCATTAAAGCTGCAAGTATGGATGTGGAAGTTAAAAATGTAGCGGTTGGTAGCCGAAGAGACGAGTATGCGCGGTTTTATCATTAGTCAGAGTGTGCGAGGGGAACGAGTGCGGAATTTGTAAATTAACGTCCAAAATCAAAATCCATGCCAGAGAGAAATCACACGTGAAAAACGTGAAATTTTTTTTAAATTAGTGACGTGCAGAAAACATACCACACTGAAAAGCAAAATCGTAACTGCATCGTTCTTATGTTGCTTTATTTCTTCAGGTTTTATGCCGCTGCTCTACATCTGAGATTCTCGTTAGTTCTCAAGAACGAGGGTTGAAAGTTTGTAGGATTTATATGGAATTATTATTATTATTAATAATCTTATTATTATTACAACCAGCACATGAACTGATTAGATTTTGGAATTGATCCAAAGAGGGTCAAGGTCACAGCAAGGTCAAATGTCTGATAGGATTAGGCTTGTTGGCGGCGGAGGCATCCCTGAGGACGCCGTTAGTGTCAAGTTCTACTTGTTTAAGTGAATGTAATTCCCTTTTTGAATTGCATTTCACTTCCATCACTGTGCTGCAGTTGTGTTACACTGAAATGCAATCACTGTCCAATCACAGCCCTCTAAGCTGTACTGGTTATAATTGGAGAAGGGCAGAAGGACCTGAAAGCATCACTTTCCACAATTTTTCACATTTTCCAAAGATTTCAAATTAATCAATTAACAAATTTCAAATAAAAATATATATTTTTAAAGAATTAAAAACTACAAAAATCTATTCAACCTACGATATTTTACATTTTTTAAAGTTAAACTGCGCTTTTAAAGATGGCCTCCCACTTCCAAATTCATCCCTTTTGGCTTTAATTGTGGGTTTTCAAACCACAGTGACATCATGTTATTGAAACTGTTAAAGAATGTAACGATATCTGAAGCATATCATCATAGAGCCGTGACATGAGCTAATGGTGTACGTGTACGTGTGTGTGTGTGTGTGTGTGTGTGTGTACGTGTGTGTGTGTGTGTGTGTTCTTCATCCTCACTGCATCATTTTAATTACATCTACTAAAGCAGAAATGGATTGTTTGTCTCTGTCTTTTGTCACACTCCAGTTGTAGGGAACAGTTAACTCTTTATCCGAGTCATATGTGAAAATGCGCTTTACTCAGAACAATCCGCTTTAAGGAGAACTGTAATGCCTTCAGAGGTTTTATGAGTTTGTTAAGTGGGTCTTTGACTGTAATCTCTCTTGTAAATGTGCCTCCCTCTAGCTCTTCTTTATTAAGACCAGAATTGTCTACATTTACCTAATAAATAACAGAAACTTTATTTCTTCTTCAAACTTCTTCTAATCTCTGAATAGCTCGAGCAGGAGTGACTGAAATACTGCAGCTGATCACTGATATTGCGTTTAAATCCTATTATAATAAAAATGTATAGCGTGTGTTATTTCAGATGACGTGAGATCAGGTTCAGGTTTTGATCGGAGAGTCGGTGAAATGAAACGTGTCGATAATAACTATAAATATAAATAGGCTAGCAGGGCTAAAGCCTACCTCTCTTTCAGAAATCAACCACATTGTCTTGTTTGCTGTTAATAAATGGTTTGACTTTTGTGTGGAATGAACAATAGCGCCACCAGTGGACATAATAAAAAATGCACAGAAGGAAAGGCTAGGGCTGATTTCTTTCTAGCCCAGACTGTAGATTCATGCCGGCTATAGCTGAAATGCCGCCTAGATTTCATGTCCATTGAAGCTAGTTTATTTAATTTATTCATTATATAAACCCGATTCCCTGACGCGTACCGTGCACAGCAGGTCATTAGGAGTGATTGAGGATAGAAGAAATATAATAGTGGGTGTAATAAACATGAACGAGATGGATTATTTTCTCAATAATTCCTTTTTCCTCCCCATTCAATGTCATGACCAGTCGTCACTGATGTGGACGTCAGTGTGAGTGTGTGCTGTTATTGTACGTAATGTACAGTATGTGTGTGTAAACGTGTGCCTGTGTGTGTATCTCTGCAGATATAGATGAGTGTGAGGAAATGAACGGTGGCTGTCAGCAGAACTGTGTCAATACGCTCGGCTCGTACTACTGCGAGTGCGGCGAGGGTTTCCGCATTCACGCAGATGCTCGCACGTGCATAGGTACGTGACTTACACGCCTTATAGCCACACATAGACAGATACACTTACAGTTTGGGAATGTATGTACACATACACTGCACTACATGGATATTTATAGTAGATACAAAAACATATGAGACACAGCTGTTCAAAGATGAATTATTCTTATGCGTTTGCCAATTATTTGTGTGTGTGTGTGTGTGTGTGTGTGTGTGTGTGTGTGTGTTTGTTCCAATCTAGCTGTGAACTCTTGTGCGGTAAAGAATGGAGGTTGTGAGCAAAGGTGTCTGGACCTTGGAGATGAACAGTACAAGTGTGAATGTCGTCCTCAGTACCGGCTCAAGAGTGATGGCAAACATTGCGAGTGTAAGCACACACACACACACACACACACACACACACACACACACACACACACACACACACGAGTGCTGGTGCTGAAATAAAATCCTGTACATAATAAGTATATGGACCACTGGCCTAATAGAGGTGTGTGTGTGTGTGTGTGTGTGTGTGTGTGTGTGTGTGTGTGTGTGTGTGTGTAGTGAAGGACCCATGTTTAGAAGGTAACGGTGGATGTACTCAGTTGTGCAGCAATGATAACGGAATCCCAGAATGCAGCTGCGGACCGGGATACACACTCGCTACAGACCGCAAGAGATGTGACGGTAAAATACAAGCACAGAAAAACACGCCTGAAAGAATTCCTTTAAAAAAAATTCCCAATGAAAATGTCACAGTTTAGAAGATTTAGTGTTTAAATGCATTCAGATAATAATGTGCCTGTAAGGGCACACAGCCACGGACAGAGCAGACAGTTACGCCATTATTCTGGTGTAATTAACCTTAATTTTTTATTCCTTTCATTTGTATTTAATCCTTCAAAGTACTCGGTACAAATGACTGTACACGATACGTCAGTTGAATGGGTTCGGTTTAGCATCCAAACAAGTTTATCAGCATTGAAGCTGTTAAGAATCGTGCCAATTCATTACCTTCAGTAATCTTCTCATGCTACACAATGGAGTTAGCGCTATAGGAAAATGCTTCAATGTGCAAAGACTTGTCTAAAATGAGGCATGATCATTTCCAGATAATTTCCAAAAGCATGCTGATAACTGGCTAAATAAAGTTAGCCTGTTTTCTTTGCTAATTCCTAGCATCGATCCCAGTAGCTTGAGACATATAACACGACTCCAAAGCAGTTTGTGAGCAGCGTGCTGAAGTGAACTATAATGAGTTTCTTTATAGTTCTATAAACTAATAAAGTGTTTCTGACGGTCTGATGTTCCTCCTTGAATCTTGTTTTCTATCTCCTCAGATGTGGATGAGTGTGTGTCCGGCCGGAACGGGTGTGCTCACGGCTGCGTGAACACTCCGGGCTCCTTCAGGTGTGTGTGTAACCCTGGATTTGAGCTTGGAGTGGATGGGAAGCAATGCTATCGTGAGTAAACACACACACACACACACACACACACACAAACATATATATTGTTTCGGATATTATTAGAAGCTCTGTTTGATTAGAATAGTGCTGAAACCTTGGTGAACCCTTTGCTCTTTGTGTGTGTGTGTGTGTGTGTGTGTGTGTGTGTGTGTGCGCAGGTATCGAGATGGAGATAGTGAACGGCTGTGAGAAGGATAATGGAGGCTGCGAACACCAGTGTGAACACACCAACTTCGGCCCCGTCTGCACCTGTAACCGCGGCTATGAGCTCGCTGATGACCTCAGGATGTGTATAGGTGTACATCTACATCTACACACACACACACACACACACACACACACACACACACACACACACACACATAATCATAATGACTGTTTTGTTCTCATCCCGAAACTCTTATTCACATTCATCATCTAATTCATCTGCTCATACTGAACATCACACTCAGTTACTGTTTGACTTCATAGCATGTAATTATGGAAGGGTAATGATTTATAATCGCACTATCCGGTCTCACCCGGAACAGGATGGGTTCCCTATTTCTTTGCCACGGTCACCTCTGGGATCTACATCTACATCTGGATTTCTGTAAAGCTGATGTGTTGAAAAGCTGTTATTAAAAGCACTATATATTTATATAGGCATTATTTATATAGGAAATGACACTGATATCTAATTAATATATCATTCAGCACCTCAAAGTCATAAATGTATAAGGTTCAGGATTCAGGCACTTATATAATATAGTAATGAAAGAGGTTATTACATACATGATAACTCTGTGTGTGTGTGTGTGTGTGTGTTTTCCAGACACTGATGAGTGTGAAACTGAAGAGTCATGCTGTCAGCACATCTGTAAGAACTACCCTGGAGGGTACGAGTGTAGCTGCGAGCCCGGATACACACTCAGCTTAGACGGCTGCTCGTGTGACGGTGAGAATTAAACTTCCCTGCAACGTTCACTCTAAATCCTTTATCGCTGTGGTAACACAATACAGGTGAACACAATCAGGTAACCCAGCAGTGACAGGACAGAAACAAACGCATATGGTAAATGTAAACAAAAGTACACATGATGTTATCAAAACAAAGAATTAATTTGTGTTGGACATTGTTTTTAGACGTTAACGAGTGTTCACTCGAGACATCAGGCTGTAATCACTACTGCATCAATATGCCAGGATCTTACGAGTGTTTCTGCAGGGAGGGCTTCCACCTGGACCACAACCAACACACCTGTATTCGTGAGTACTGCGCTAAACACGCTACAAACCCTGCATCCAGGAAGGGGATTAGTACGTGTACGCTCCAGGATACATTGAAAAATTATAAATGAAAAATTATTGATATGAAATCAGGAGATCAACAGCAGTGACGATGAGGGTTCAGTGTCTTCTGCTTGCATTAAATGATGCGTATGAGTGTATATCTGTGTGTGTGTGTGTGTGTGTGTGTGTGTGTGTGTGTGCAGCTCTATATGAGAGTGATCTTGAACCTGAAGAAGAGGATGAGTCCGAGGGCGAAGATGAAGAACTAGAAGTGCTCCGTCTTCCTGACCTGCTGTTCCGGCAACCCCCTCAGCTCCTGCAATACACCGCTGCACTACACTCACCTTATGACACCGAAGACACACACACGTCCTACTCAGGACACACACGCAGCCGAGAGCAAAGAGGAGAACTCACCGTGATTAGCAAGATCAGTAAGAAAGGACCACACACACACACACACACACACACACACTGAAATCACACCTGATGACATGCTGAACTAGAGCAACTTTAGTTCATAACTTTGATTGTTGTTTATATTCACGTGTGTTTCAATGTGCATCTTTGCGTAAGTATTCACCCCTCTTGAACTTTTTTCACATTTTGTTCTGTTAGAACCTGGAACTGAAATGAAATTTACCGGCATTATCCGTCGTCTACACACAAAAGCCCATAATACTTGCCCATAAGTGGAGGCAAAAATCAATACAGTTTGCAAAATTATGTACAAAAAACAAACTTAATTTGTGGTTGTGGTTGCATAAATATTCACCCTCATCAATGTGAAGCATTTCACTTAGTTCCGGTGTAACTGGTTACCCTCAGAAGTGGCACAGTTAGTTGAATAGATTTGATGTGTGTGCAGTTAAAGGGTCACATGATCTCAACATAAATACGCCTCTTAGTAGTTTGTAAAAGATCGTACTGAAACAAATAGCAGCATGAAGACCATGAGATGTGGTCTATCAGAACAAGTCCAGCACCAACTTCTAGTAAAGTATCAGTCAGGTATTGGTTATTAAAAAAAATAAAAAATCCATTATATAAAACAGGTAGTTTTGGTTCTGAAATCTGATTGGCTGACCCGCATTCGAAGCCGTTGTAAATTCCTCGATATACGTAGAAATGTGACCGCATCTGTATTAATGTTACGGGTCAAGCTTAACGACGTCCTTACTCCTGAGAAAATCACTGGAATGCATGTCCTCTCATGCCTTTTCGCTTTAATTAATAATGAGGAAGAAAATAATCCCAAATAAATCCATTTCAGTTCCGTGTGGAAAAAATGTGGAATTATTCAAGAGGGGGGTGAATACTTATGCCAAAACACTATATATGACTGAACATTGCCTGGCGGGTGTTCTTGTATATAGCCTACACATTACTCTTTCTGTTTGTATATATATTCACGCGTGTGTGTGTGTGTGTGTGTGTGTGTGTGTGTCAGTGTGTATGGCAGGCTCATTTGGCGAAGACTGCAGTCTCAGCTGTGAGGACTGCGCTAACGGCGGTGTGTGTGGCGAGGAGAGGGATCGCTGTGTTTGTACGCCTGGCTGGACCGGCGTCGCCTGCAACCAGAGTGAGTCCAATAGGTCAGATCTCAGACCTGTGCTGATTAAAGGGTCAGAAAACGGTCTGACTTCAGAACGTCGGATTTAGAAATCAGTCCTCTTGAACTTTTCCGCATTTTCAGTGTTACAGCCTGGAACTGAAATGCCCCGTGTCTCAATCCGCCTCCTTATACTGTGCACTAAACGTACGTACTCTCTCTGTGAAGAAACTTTTTTGAGATGGAAAAGTACATACTTTAGAGTGTGTAGTAAGAGTATGCGAGCACTGGGACACACTAACTAGCACGTCATGTAACGTAAGAGACCGTTGTTGTTGCCTAGTTACGCACGCCGGCGCCGTAAACAACCTCCTCGTCGCGTTTCGGCGTTTCTTCGTTCATTATTCCTGATATCATTTATACCGTACCATTTAATTTACTATCCCCTTGATTTATGTTTCCACATTTCATTTACGCCGCTCTAAAATGCGTCCTTGAATTCGGCGAAGCAAACCGTCACAAAACTCCTCCTCCTTGTGGGTAATTTTAGCTGGAAAAGTGTCCACGGATCCACACTTCGAAGATCTCCCGGAAACAGTCGACCATCCGGGAACCTCTGGGATCCCCGTTTCAGCATCCTACAGTTTGGGATGCACTCATTCTAATCTCGGATACTATTTAGGACGGATAGAAGGAGCAATGGATTTAATATTTGTGATTATATATGAAATGGAACAATGGACTTATTATATCGAAGCTCTTATCGTGTCAACTTTTTAGCTAGCTAATGAAGAAGTACATAACATTAGCTCAGTTTATTGCTCTATTTTGCCCCCTAGTGGAATAAGATTTTTTTCCATTCAATTATGATCCACAAGATGATTTTAATTCAGAACCCAAATTCTAAATTGCTTCACCGGGCCAGTTTAGAACTTTTATATCGGGCCATGTTTGGCGCCGCTGGTTTAGGCTTTCCAAAAGAAAAAAAAATTGCTCATGATGGAAAACTTGGGATGGTTTCCCAGGAGGTAACCTTCATTAAAATCCAGACTCAAAATCACAATCAGACTAAAGGGAAAACCAGGAAAAAAAAAAAAAATCAGAGGAACATCATTGAAAAAAGACTGGATATCCAACTGGAGAAGTTCTCAGGCCGAAGCAGGAACCGAGCCAGGAACGAAGCAGCAGATGACTGGAATCTGTCTTTCAGCTTAAGCTCCCGCTTGACTGTAAGCTTTCTCACTATTAACTTTTATAATGATGAGTCAAACTAAGTGCTTTAAACTGTTCGACTACCTTAAGGCTCCTTTCAGTAGGTATGGAAACTGGCCACTCCTTCCCTCTCCCTGTGAGCCTCACGCTCTGTTTCTCACGGTTTTGCTCAAGACCTGCTTGATGAACACTGAATTTTCACCAGTATTGATTGTGTGATGCTATATCTTACAAGGTATTCTGTATATAAATTATTGTAATTGTTAAGAAATTAATACCTAGCTGTACTAAGTATACCAGTGGAAACAAGCTGGAGGCAGAAATGTAAACTGTAGAAATGTTCAAATACATCTGCTAACAGTATTTGTCTTAAAGTGTAGGTGGAGCGCTAAATATAGCATGAAGGAAGCAGACAGATTAATATTTCATTCGTGTTGTATCTTTCCAACAGAATACACAAAAGCGAGTAGGTAGTTTATAGGTAACTACCCAAGTTAGCCAGTTAATATTAGTCCTCGATGTTAGCCAACTACGCTACCTAAACTAACTAACCTTCTGTTTCAGAGTGTGTTTAAAGATCAGCAGTGATCCCTGGTGGTCTTCACAAATCCTCCAGTAAAATCATACAGGATTTATGGTTTACAACTTTTGGGTTTTTATTCCACAACAATTTACTGTCGTACTTTTTAACCTGTGTATAGTTACCTGTAATGCTATGGAACATCTGTGAAACATGTTAGATCCCGTCGTCACTTTAATTATAGCAGCTGCGAACAGTTTTTCCCTCACCAGCCTCCTCTCTCTCTCTCTCTCTCTCTCTCTCTCTCTCTCTCGTTCTTGAAGCTAATAAGAAGGAAAAAACAGTTTGTCGCATAGAGAATCTGGAACGTGTCTCCTTACATGAAGCTTCATCAGAGCAGACGTTCTTATGCAAATAAATAAAAATTTTTTTTTAAATCCATTGATTATTAGAGTATATTAGAACGAACAGTGTTAACATACGTTTCAGTGATTTTATTAACACTTTTTGACCAATCAGATTTGAGAATTGACTGACCCTGTGGTGTATTGATGGCTGCTATTAATAAATCATTTCTTGTTAGTGGGTTTGTTGCTCAGTGGTTCTTCTGAATATTATTACTGATGCGTAAGAACGCATTTCCTTCCTGCAGTGTGCGGCATGTGGACTGCCTCTAACCCACTGCTCCACACACACACACACACACACACACACGCACACACACACGCACACACACACACACACTCTGAGCTACGGACCGATCGTATTTCTCTCTGCGGTACCTGTGGCGCGTTCATGCATTAGCGGTTCCTTCGCTAATTCATTTTGAAGTGCAGAGTCTGGAATGTGGGTTACTCGGTTCATGAAATCCAGATGGGGTTCTATTGCTGAGACACACACACACACACACACACACACACACACACACACACACATATATATACGGTGTACATGTTTAAAATGTAGCACTTTAAAATATACAATTCATATAAATTCTTCATCAAGCTTTTTAAATGTTTTAAACATTGTATTATATTCAAGAATAAATCAAGATAAGTCATATTTTCTTTTTCTTTCAATACTTTCACCAATGTTTGCTCAGAAAACACGTTTCTTTTGTATTTTATATTGTGTATATTTCAACAATCTCAACATTTTAAGGCAATAAAAAATAAAGCTAAACCAGCAAATTCTTTTTTAATGTGAAAAATGATACTCATAGGCTGATTGTGAAGAAGTCTGAGGTTACTACAATATTTAAATGTAGTCTCTCTCTCTCTCTCTCTCTCTCCCTCTCTCTCTCTCTCCCTCTCTCTCTCTCTCAGCGTGTATGGAGGGGATGTATGGTGTGGGCTGTAACAGTGTGTGTGCATGTCAGAACGGTGGACGCTGTGATCCAGTAAGCGGGAAGTGTCTCTGCCCTCCTGGAGTCCAAGGCCTGCACTGTGAAGATGGTACACACACACACACACACACACACACACACACACACACACACACCCTTCACTGCCCCCATTTCCTCATTCTACCTCTTCTCTCTATCTCTCTCTCTCTCTCTCTCTCTCTCTTACTTTACCTGCTTTCCAGCCGTCAATCACATCTGATGACATGAAATATGACAAACACACAAAATTCAAATCCATCCACAATTCTTTAAAACTGCTGAGTCAGCATCATGTTCGCTTTTATAGCTTTTCGTTCTAGAAGTAAGTGTTTTTTTGCTCTGAGGACTTGTGTGTGCTGTCCCCAGGATGTCCTCAGGGCTTTTTCGGGACGTTCTGTCGCAGAAGATGTAACTGCCCCAATAATGGACGCTGTCACCGCGTGTATGGAGGCTGTTTCTGTGCAGCTGGACTGTATGGGAAATTCTGCCATCTGTGTAAGTGTCCTTTTTTACACAGATCTGACAAACTGATGAAAATATTCACTGTCATTTTAAATGCTGCAAAATAAAATAAAGAAATGTAAACTTCGATTTCATCTACGACTAGTGCAGAGGAACAAGTTCACTGAAGTGACGCAATTTCTGCTTAGTTCTTATTACGTTCTTATTATTTTGTCTAGATCTTAAATATATTAACTCGATTTTGTGAAGAAGAGGTTCTAAGGAATTACTGTGGCTGAGGACAGGATAGGAAGCCATTAGAGGAAGTAAGATGGAGGTATAGAGAGCTGGTACAGTAAGTAAGATGGAGGTACAGTAAGTAAGATGGAGGTACAGTAAGTAAGATGGAGGTATAGAGAGCTGGTACAGTAAGTAAGATGGAGGTACAGTAAGTAAGATGGAGGTGCAGTAAGTAAGATGGAGGTATAGAGAGCTGGTACAGTAAGTAAGACGGAGGTACAGTAAGTAAGATGGAGGTGCAGTAAGTAAGATGGAGGTATAGAGAGCTGGTACAGTAAGTAAGATGGAGGTACAGTAAGTAAGATGGAGGTACAGTAAGTAAGATGGAGGTATAGAGAGCTGGTACAGTAAGTAAGATGGAGGTA
>JAKKZJ010000014.1:864001-879001 GCA_033441845.1 Pangasius mekongensis
GATTTTAGAGTTCAGGCTAACAACTGGGCTTTAGTTAAGTGTACTTAGACTGTAAAGGCTAAAAGGAATTTCCATTTGATTCTCGCTGATATTTTTCTTTCACACAGAACTCCCGACACCTTTCTCCACCCATTCCAACCTGCCTGCACTCGCTTCTTCACCTCTTTCCCACACTCTCCATTACTCTGGACTGTTGACCCCAAGTACTTAAACTCCTGTACCTTCTTCACCTCTTCACCCTGTAACCTTACTGAAATTTGCTTGACACAATAATGTGATGTAGATACGTACTGCGCACGAAATGCTTTTCACATGATACTAGCACTATACAACTCTACATTTCAAAACATTTACAGTAAAATCTACACATTTCTTTTTTCCAGAACAGACTATAAATAGATAATTGCAGTGTGTTACATGAGTTTCATTCCTCATACAACATAAGCATTTTGCCTAAGCATCATATTTAACCGTTTATATGTTGTTAAGTTTTGTAGTATGTTGTAAAGTTGCAAAGTTATGCCATATGATGTAAAGTTTTATAGTATGTTCCATAGTTGTTAAGTTTTGTAGTATGATGTAAAGTTGTGTAGTATGTTGTTAAGTTTTGTAGTATGATGTAAAGTTGTGTAGTATGTTGTTAAGTTTTGTAGTATGATGTAAAGTTGCGTATGGTCGTAGGATCTCATGACAAAAGCTCATTATTTTTCATTATTGAAGAATTATATTGCATTTTTAAAATATTTAATTTAGGATCAATTTAGGATAAAGTCAGGTCTCATACTGTCATAGCGCACTGATAGAACATGTTATGAACATTACTTATAATGAAACGTGAACAATCCATACTGCATAACAAAAGTAGCTTTAAAGTGTAATCCATTTTTATAAATAATTAGTTCTGTACAATTCAGCTCAATTTTGTTTGTATAGCGCATTTAACAACGTCACAAAGCAGGTTTACAGAAATATATCAATTCCGGATATAATTTATAAATTCATCCCTAATGAGCGAGCCAGAGGTGACGGTGGTGAGGAAAAACTCCTCCTGAGACGATGTGAGGAAGGAACCTTGAGAGGAACCAGACTCAAAAGGGAACTCATCCTCATCTGGGTGACGCCGGAGAGTGCGATTATAAATAAATCCCTTCTATAACTGTGTATTATAGAGTCAACAAGTGCTAAATTTATAAATGAACTATAAATACCACTTCTTCTCTCACTTTCCCTTTCTCTCTCTCTCTCCGTCTCTCTCTCTCTCTCTCAGAGTGTGTGAGCGGGTCGTTTGGTCCTCAGTGTTCTCTACAGTGTCACTGCGCTCATGGAGGGCAGTGTGACCAGCGAAACGGACGCTGTGTGTGTTCATTCCCCTGGCTTGGACCAACTTGTCAGGATGGTAAGGGTCTGTGTGTGTGTGTGTGTGTGTGTGTGTGTGTCTGTCTGTCTGTCTATTTTTAACCATAATAGATTTTTTAAGTTAGGTTAGGTTTAGGTGTGCCGTAGCATTAATTAGCTGCATTAATAATTACGTCAGTGGAAGTTCCTCACAAGGGTAGTGAAACAAACGCGTGTGGAAAATACATCAGAAATATCATTTGGCAAATGGATAATGATTCACTATATGTACATAAAAGGATATACAGATTTCTGTACCAATAGAACCGTATATTAAAAAGCCAATAAAAATAAGGTTTCAATGAGACTTTTATTAAACACAGAAGCTGTACTGTGAGTAGAGGTGAAGTGAGTCTGTGTCGTAAAAAGTCCTGATGTAAGACCTGTAATATTTTCGGAAAGGTGTCTAATTACCTTGTTTATTGTGATATCAGCGACTGCGAGAGGTAGAGACGTGTTTCCACACCTTTTTCCATCCACCACCCAATATTCCTACCATTCTATATTACTGTCCATCACTTGGTGCGGAAAGCTGAAACTGCTCCAAGAATGTGTGTGTGTGTGTGTGTGTGTGTGTGAGAAAGAGAACTATGATAGGCCTATAGGATGTTGAGACTCTTCTGTCTTTCTCCATTTTGGTCAGTCTTCTCTGACAGTTATGTTAAGTGAACCACAGCGGGGCGCAACATGTGTGTGTGTGTGTGTGTGTGTGTGTATGTATGTGTGTGTTTGTTCCCCCCACTTTACACACCCCATAGTCCCCCTGAAACCTTCCACATTTGCTTCTCATTTTTAAGGTCACATGCCTTTTTCTCTTTGCTGCTACTTTCTTGTCTTTCCTCCTTCTCCTCCTGCTTTTTTTTGGCTTTTTGAATCTTTTTCCTCTACTCACTTTTTTCTTCTCTCACTTGCTTTCTTTAATAAAAGGTAAGTAAAAACCTTTAGTAAAAGGTGCTTTGTTCTAACATAGCATAAGGCAAATTCTCCATTCACTGTTAACCAAATGTCTATCCACCATAACTGTATAGTAGTGTGTGTGTGTGTGTGTGTGTGTGTGTGTGTGTGTGTGTGTGTGTGTGTGTGTGTGATAGGCAAGAATTGTGTCCCTGTACCAAGAAAAGACCCGAGAACTTACTTATAATGGAGTGGGGTGGTGAGAATTACCTGTAGAACTTCTTGTGCATGCCGAGACCTTCAGCAAATTCACAAAATGACCTTATGACATGGAATTATTTGATATAAATACAATTATATACACAAGTTATTTGTGTAACAGCTTATGAGTATGGTCAGAGCTCCTATCAGCTCCTGTATCTCCTTGCGTATATTTGCACTTTTTGGAGCCAGTTGGAACTCTCCAGCTACTAGGTTGAGCTGTGTTCCCATGTTCCCATGTTCCCTTGCTAGCCTTGTTCTTTCTATCCATCACTCCTGAGCTGTCTGCAAGCTACAGTCGACTCTGTTGTACTTTATGGAACTTATCTCTCAGGTTCCATGCTGTATGCAACTTTTGATGCCTTCAACATTTTTCCACAATGCCCATCATCATTGCCCGTCACATCCGAGGGGCTGTGAATATGAGCAGCTAGTGGAGCTGAGTGCACCATACCATGCTCTCCACCACTGAGCTTGGGAAGTTAGCTGGACTACAGTGAATACAGTGACCTCAGTTGTGACAGAAGATTTCACTGTGCTGCAGTGTAAAGACTATATAGACAGCGATAAAGGAGGTTTTGGACTGCTTTCTATACTGTGGCCGGGCTGCATGGTGTGTACCTTATCTAATGAGCAGGCTTCCTGTCATTGAAACGTGAACCCGTTGGTTCACCAGACAAAGCCTTAACGTTCAGATGCATAAACAGGCATTGTCCTACTTGCATGGATTGATTGCTACAATCTGCCACTATCAACCCCTCAGTGACAAAGGTGATCGAAATCTTTCTCCTGGCAGGGGGATACCTAGGCCAGGATGCAGGGGTGATGTCTTCCAATCTATGTTGTGGATAATGGCAAGTGTAATTGGCACAGCCTGTGCTGCTGAACACATGTACATTAACCCCACGAAACCTACCATATGTGACATGGTAACTAGTTGGGCCTGCAGCTAAAGATGCCCTGGAGTAATGAGTACGGAGCTCCAAAACTAAAGAGTTCCATGAAGTCTACTCATGAAAGACAGAGGCTGCCGTTAGCCGCCAACCACTTCGGGGCTCAGGGCCTTGTCAATTTCAGACCCCATCAAGTTTGACGCTTTGTTCAAAGAAGTTTGTTCCTTCTTGGACAGAGGCATGATCAAAAGTGTAGATCCTGTGGTTTAGAACAAGGGGATTCTACTCAACATATTTCCTAGTTCAGAATAAGGAGAGTCATTTATGTTCTGTAGATTTGAGAGGGCTCAACTGGACATCAGTGGATGCACAATATTATCATGTTGCCAAATGGCAGATGAATTTTTTGAGGTTTACCTTCCAACATCCTACCCTTCAGCATCTCTCTAGCACCACAGGTATTTTCGTGACACATGCAGGCAATCCTGTCACCTCTGATGGCCAGAGAATACTGCTGTATTCGGATGACTGGCTTGTATGTGCTGCACCTAGGAGCAGACATTAGCACGCTTACCAATCAAATGGAGGCAGGTCGCTATGTGTGAAAGTATTTCCTTTGGAATTAAGGAAATGTTCAGAAGTGGGTTATCAGCCTGTAATAATCAAATACCATAGACAGAGATGCATTCTCACCACAGGTTGACTGGCACAAGCCTTAACTTGCTGAAAGTATGAGGCTTTTCTCATGAAAGGTGACACTTGAAAGCACTGCAACATCAGATAGAGATAGTCACCATGGATGCCTCCCTCACAGGCTGAGGGTAAGTGTACTAGCACAGGAGGTGTGTGGAGCCCCATTGAGAGAGTAGAACACATCAGCCAGCTGACTCAAAATGTTCTTACCAGTTCTGAGACACTGCCACATTGAGACGGTCAGAGACTATAATCACCAGGGAGGCATGAGGCCAGAAAACTCATGAAACTCATAAACTCGTGAAAACTCCTCATGTCAGCCCATCTGTGGTTAGCCTCCGAGACCAATTCATTTGTCAGGGTGGTAAAATGTTGATGTTGTCAAGACAGCACATATATCCAAGATAATGGTGTCTGTACCTAGAAGTGGTGCCGCATTTCTGGGAAACAGGAGGAACTCTTTGATCATGCAAAATTGACTCACTTTGCAGCTCAACAGTCTGCTAGGTCCAGACGCACTGGCTCATGACTGGCCCTAATGTCTAATGTACTCATCAATGCAGATGATTCTGTTAATTGTACAGAATTCAGCCATCAAACCATAGAGTCCTGCTTGTAGCCTTGGAGTGGCTCATTGAGCCCTTGGTTTCCAGTGCTGCTCTTATTTGTGCCCAGAATGCCTTGGCAGCTTCCTCCCTGAGTGGATTTATTGTCCCAAGGTACTATCCTTGCTACAGGTACAGCTGGACTGCAGAAAGTACCCATTTATTTTGAAGGCATTTGTGGTGGCCATTGCACTGCGTCACAGCACTGTTGGTGGTGTCTTCTTGGGGGATCATAAATTTGTCACAACCTCTGAAGGCAACAAGGCACCTTTTTCTGCTACCCTGCTGCAAGAGCCAAGTGTGGGATCATACCCATGTACTGGTATCCCTTAAGATCCCTCTATGACCCCATGCAAGATCCTGAACTGACCCTTTCTGCTAGCGATCCCTTCAACAAAAAGAGTGGGAGAACTATGAGCATGAGCCATGAGCATTCCTTGCTATACTCAAAAACCACCTACAGTACTATTTGTACTGGAAAGTGTCGAATTTCAATAGTCTAAACAGTATATTTGTAATAGAGGAAGGGTCCCTGTCCTCACAGAGACTGGCCCACTGGGTGGTGCATGTCATTACCGATGCCTGAAGGCAAGCTGGTCACCCGGCCACTGCCATAAGATGCAGGATGTCTCATCCTCATGGGCATTACCTAGAGGCATGTCTTTCCAGGAAGTCTGTGCTGTGGGCATCTGGGCATCACTGTGTCTCTTGCCTAGGTTCTACAACAGTTAACATTGCCCCTCCCAGTGGAGTGACTGCAGAGGTTGTCTCCGAACCACTTCCCACTCAGTCCTAAGGTGAGTCGGTTCCTCAAGACATAGGTTATCCAAGTATTTCTCACCACTTGCTAGTTAAATAACCTCCAGGGCTCCCGGTCATTCAGAACCAGTATATGTATATTTCAAATAAACAATTAGTGACTCCACAAAAAACTGCCCTTAGACTTCTATTATAAGGGGATTTCAAGTCAGTGTTTTCCATTAAAATTTTTTGTTTAATGCAGGAATTGTTCTGTCTTGAAATTCTAGTGTAATCGCACATATGGTAGAGATGCAGCAGATACTAATAAAAATAATGCCGGAATATTCCTTTAATACACCCCCAAGTCTCTGATTACAGTAAGTGCAAATACAACTGAGCTAGCTGTCACTCATTTAATCCCACTCTCAATCGCCTCACTGTCTGTTTGCTCTGTCCTAATTTCCATTAAGTCATGGTTTCTCACTTTATTAGTCGCTACCACCAACGTACTGTTTATGTCTTATGACAGATTTTAATACAGGTATTCTCTCTCTCTCTCTCTCTCTCTCTCTCTCTCTTTTTCTCTCTCTGTTTTTCTCTCAGAGTTTAGCTTGGCTGTCTCTCTCCCACCAAAGAGACGGAGAGGCCTGTAACACAACGCTCTTCTCCGGCTGCCGGAAACACACACACACACACACACACACACACACACACACACACACACTCACAGGCACACAGACTGTGAGCTTTTTATGGGTGACAAGTTCTTTTGAAATTTTTTTGTGTTTAACCACACACACACACACACACACACACACACACACACACAACCGACACACATATACATACTCAGTGCACATTAATGGTCACTTTAGACTTTCTGTACATGTGTGTGTGTGTGTGTGTGTGTGTCTTCTGTGGTGTATGACTCTGCAACCACTCAGTACATCAGTTGTGTGTATGAATGTGAAATTGAGTCTGATTTAGCCATACACTAAGTTCTGAGCAAGAATATAATGTATGTGCATTTTATATATAAGCACACGTGTGTGGAAGTGTGTGTGCATAAATTCTTAGGGATCCTAACGCGCAACAGCCAGTAAAAGCCACAAGATCTATGCAATTTTACATTTTACAAACCACACAAATGCAACCTCAGCCTTTCATTTCACTACATCCAAACACGATATAACGCGAAACAAATGCAATATGCGCAACAAATGTTCTCTGAGGTACGAACAATGTAAATACCTGTTTAAAGAAACACCACTGCTTCTTTTACATTGTTCCTCTAACTAAAAGGCACAAAAGACGTATCCTTGAGAGCACCACCACAGTGACGAACATTTATCCCGTAGAAAAAAAAATCCGTCTAGAACGTATTAACAAAGTTGTAAATTATACTAAAGTAATGATTCTAAATTAAGCAGGACTGTATACTCTCGAGCGCAAGCCTGAGTGCACTTCCCAGAAATTGATTTTATCCATGTTTAATTAGTTATCAGAAAAAAACGCACATTTGGCCAGTTTTATATCTCAAACAATAAAGCGAACGAAGTGCTAGCAGACTTTCCTGATAAACATTTTCAGATAAACAAGTAAAAACAATTCTTTGTTGTGGAAGAGTGTGTGGAAGAGTGTGTGGGAGAGCAATTATTGTTTTTCTTATCATGTACAGCAAAAAAGTATTTGACTCCTTTTAGAAAACGTGTGCGCGCTTGTGTGTGTGTGTGTGTGTGTGAGTGAAGATGAAGTAGCAGTAGTGTGTATCAGAAATGTGTATTTTGGTTTAAAATGATGATGGTGGCCGAGTCCAGTTGAGCAGCAGTGAATGGGTTTCAGGCTCTTTATGTATTTCCTGTGATGTGATTCCAGCGACAAGCGCGACTGATATCCAGTTACTCGACACGTTGTCTGAGTGACTGTGTGTATATTGTTAAAAGTGAGCTGTCCGGTTCGGTCCGATAGCTGTAAACGGAGCCTCCGATGATCAGTGATCCACCAGCGCTTACACGCCAAACAGCTCTAATCCGTAAGCCTACAAATGGCCTATCCTCGTACCGTACTTTCAACAAAAGAGTGTAAAAAATGAGATGTGAAAGACGGACGTACTTTGTCTCCTCTAATACTTGTGTTTACTTTTATTTATCTCAGGCAGTCATGAAATGCAAATACTGTCTCGTTGATCAAAACCTCTCAGTGAATAAAATGGTGCTACAATGAAGAATTGTTATGAGGTTTGAATTAAATGCTGTTTTTTTCCCTCCCTTTAAGACAGTGTATGTCCGTTCTTGAGCTGATTTATTCATAGTAACAGTCCTTTTCCTACAAATCTTGATATGCAGTGCAGTCTATGAGTAATTAGACCGAGATTAGACTGAGACACTATTGGTGTTTTGGTGCTTCTACTGTATGTATCTCAGATGGTCATCAGAACATTTGAATGGCATTTGAAATGAAAGATTTATTACGGTGTTAATGTGATGAATGTCAAGTGCCTATGTGATGGTATTTACATCGATATAGGAGGTCACATATACTGTAGAAAAGATGATAATTTTATTATGTTAACAATTGGTTTTTTTTTTACTTCTTGGCAAATTTTTCATGCCTGAATGACTTAGAAACTGCTTTGTATCTGTTCCTATATGTATTCATTCAGTGTGTCAGTGGTTCTCATTGTGGGGTCTGGGGATCCATAACTAGGGGGTCCATGATGTTTTAATTTTGTTACAGTGGTGGAATTCAAAACCCACCATTATGAAAGCTATAATATTCAGGTAGCAAATTGATGTTTGGTCAGCGTTCGTCAGTCTCAGCCATTCCACTGGGCTAAACCTGGGTGCCAGCGCTGGTCCAATGTAATTTTGTCTATTGGACCAAAGTTGGGCCATTATGGCTGATACAATTCCAGCCACCTTCAAATCCACCTTCCCAGTGTAAAGCCATCCTCCATTTCACTGTGGGTTCCAACATTGGCCCAACATAATTTAGTCCATTGGGCCAAAGCGGGCGAAGAGCTCCTTTGCCAACGCTGGGCCCGTGTTGGCCAACATAACCACCCATGATAGATGTTGTGGCAACATTATTTTCACTATTTAGTTTTTAATTTGTTGCCCGGTCACTTGAATTGAATGGATTTATTCCGAACCTCAGTAACTCAAAAGCAAGTTAGCCTATAAACAATAGCGCCAATAAATATACGAAAATATTATCGTATACATATAAGTAATGAACCTAACATTGGAAAAGTTGAATTGTAAAATAAATCTGTACTGAGGGCATCTGCTGTATTTATTTTACAGTTAAAGGGATCTGTCACAAGATGCAAATGCAGGTGAGCAGTTTAAAGAGAAAAAACTGCTCACGGCAAAAACGTAATCGGAAGCAGGGAAAGGTCAGCAAACAGGACACACTACATCAGGCAAAAACCCAGGAAACGGAACAGAAATAGGATCGAACCAGGAATAATAAACACAGTGCTGTACAAGGCTTGATAACGGCAGAACTCAGGGTAAGCTGAGTGAGTGCTTCATGAAGAGGAGAGGAGTGAGTGTCTCTCTATATATAGTGTGGCTGTGATTGTGTGTGAATTGGGAACAGGTGTGTGTTGTTAGAAGTCGAAGAAGTGTGTGTGTGTGTGTGTGTGTGTGTGTGTGTGTGTTCTGGGAAGTGGAGTCCAGTGCGGCCATGTTTGTAGGCCGTGGTGACTGTTGGGAGTTGGAGTTCGTGACCTTGGCTGACCTGACAGGGTCCATGGCTACAAAAAAACCCCTGGTTGATGTGACTGCACAATAAAATGACATTTTTAAAACAAACTGATACTAAAACAACTGAGATTAACTGTTTTGACGCACCTATGGCTTTTAAAATCATTTGTTTTGTTTGTTTATTTGTTTTTAATCTATTTTGCACTTTTTTAAAATATATTTTACTGGTTAAACTTGGATTTAGTTATTCTCACAAGAGTCCAAGAACCTTTTGACTTTAACTTATTTTATTGACGCATTAGTTAAATGAATATTGTAACTTTTACATCAGGAACTACGCAATTTAGCACACAGGTTAAAACGTGAGGAGTTTTAAATTGATTAACAATTCATTTTATTTATATTGCGCTATTGTCACAAAGCAACTTTACAGAAATCTGGATGTAGATTAAGATCCCTAACAAACAAGCCAGAGGTGACAGTGGCAAAGAAAAACTCCCTGAGAAGACATGAAGGAAGAAACCATGAGATGGAAACAGAACTCATCCTCTTCTGGGCGACACCAGATAGTGGGATTATAAATCATTACTCTTCTACAACTGTATACTATCAAACTAAGTCAAACATTGATAAGTATGTTTACAGGATGCTCAGTATGAATAGATTGTGAATAAGGGTCCTGGGATGAGCAAAGGACAGTCTCTATGATTACAGCAGCAGTTCTTAGGTTGAGATTACTGCTCTTTGTTGACTTTGTTTCTGTGTTTCCCATCAACATACTTCTCACAATCCTATGATTTCACACTCAAGATTAAAGTTTTATCCGAACTCATATCTGGATGTGGAGTTGGATTGATGTAAAAGTCGCAGGAATTCTACTCCTGTCCAGACTGAGATCATACCGCTGTTATTAGATATGTATCAGATTCCAGTTCTACTAATGAAAGGGGCACAAATCGGATTGAAACGGTACGACTCACACTTCCAGGAACGTTCCAAACGTTTATATATATTTATATATATATATGTATATACATTTTCACCAAACCATTATAGGATTCATAGGCTGCGTGTGTGTGTGTGTGTGTGATTGAGTATAGGGCAATGCTAAGGCCAGAGAGTGGGATGAAACAGAGGAGGTCACCTGCCTATACCTGTCATCCACTGACTCACCTGAGTGGAACAGCCTCTTTGTGTGTGTGAGTGTGTGTGTGTGTGTGTGTGCATGCTATGATCCTAGACCTGTCCCTGAAGCATTTCTCAAGTGCAGCGGACCCAGACTGATGGATGAGGGGCTTCTCCGACCGGCCCCGCGTTGTGACAGACGACAGATGTTCTCCAATAATGTTTATCGGGCTAAAGCCTTCGGCCAGGGACGACACACACCTGTTTCTTGATGAGAAGGGGCCTCAAGACCATACACACACACACACACGCACACACACACACACACCTGACACCAGTCAAACAGGCCTCCTAGGGCCATCCATCCAGCAAACACTGGGTGGCCACAGCGCTACACACCGTGACTTTAATCTGCCCAACATGACACACACACGTACACACACTCCCTTGGCACAAGCGTCCGTCAAACTGTGTCCCAGAAATAAATAGCTAATTCCGGCTCTTGTAAATGTATTCAAAGCCATGAAAGCTTCCCTTGCTGCACAAACTCTAACACGAAACAGCTTCCATGATGGATTTCTTTTTACTGTCCTGACCACGTGCTGCCAGTCAGCAACCACCGACAGCCATAAAATGTATATTTAACCGTTAAGTTAGTCCTGCTGCTGGTTTCAGAGACGTGTGCTGCTCTCAAAAAAGGCTCGTTTGAGCGTCTGCTAAGGACTGGAAGCACTGGCAAGACTCCGAAGGCTTTCATTTAACCCAAAATGTCATTTCTTTTATATTAAAGAATTTACACCAGGACTGAAAAATGAATGAAAAAAAAAACAAAAAACAAAACGGTTCACACTCTGAGCAGAAATGATATTGAACATTTCTGTATTTTAGCATTCCAACCCCAACAAAACATAGGCTGTTCATAGACCTAATATTATAAATAGTAGGTTTGGAAAGCTGCTAGACCTGACAGCTGTGTTTGTGTTGGTATGAAACCCCTCTTCCACAGGTTTTCTGAAGAGTTTCAGAGCTGCCTTTAATCCTTTAATCTGACTGAAAAACCTGACGTTGCAATGATACAGCGCTATAACCAGCACAAAGCATGTCCACTAGGCGCTATTTTAAAATAAATTCTATATATTATATAATTTTACTGTTTATGCTCCATGTAGCAATGAAATAGTTAACAAATGTCCTTGATTAAAAATGCAGAAATATGCTAGGTGGCTAATTAGCATGCGTGGTAGCTTTGCAACTTACTGTACAAGAAGCCAGACATGTAGACTTGTAACTTTATATTAATTAATGTGCACAACCCAGTAGTTTAAATGAACACAAACATTTCCTTTTGGGTTTAGAGTTTTACATAATCCCGTGTCGTTGCCTAATTATTGGTGGCTTTTAGATGAGTGTCGTAGCAATGCTGAGATTTTAAAAAAAAAAACACTAAATGGCACTAAATCGTCCTTTAGTGAGCTTCTTAAACCTGGTTTAATTTAAACGAGTGCAGTGCTTGGTTATCTGTCTAATGCATACCTGAGGTTTATAACTTAATGAGAAAACATGTATTGAAGATTTAATTTACTTTTCTTCATTAATGACCGGTAATGTTATAGCCTTATGCTGCTCTTGTAATTATATACAGTATATATAGTCAATGTAGTTAATGAATAATTCAAAGTAGTTATGAGTAACACGTTTTACAGTGTGTACGTCAGTGTTAAGTTGCGTGTTTGGGTGGTTAATTTGTATTTTTATCTTTTTAAAGTCACCAGTGGTAGCGTAGCAAGACATTCAGATTACTCAATTAAAAGTGGACATATCCAGTCAAAAGTGCACTCGAGTATTAAAAAGTTGCTAACGGCAGATGAACTCACACTGAAGAACTGGGTTTGATAGGATGCTCTAAACTGAAACGTGAATAAAAATGCAAATCAAACACGTTGAGCCCATTCAGTTTATGTGTAGCATACAGTTATTGGTAGGATGAGAGAAGAAGAGATTCGTAACAAAAATCCAGGGAATAAAAAGTAAGTTTGTTTATCTGGGAAATTAAATTTTATTAACACACAACGAAAGTGTAGATAATAATTATGTACTGTAAGTCATAAAGTACAGATTCTCAAAGTTCGATCGTAGGAAAGTAAGCAGAGCTCAGGGAAGCCTGGGGTTCAGAAAAAAGTTCAGAAGTACTGAAACACAGCTCATTTAAACCACTGGAAGCCACAGCAGTTTGCATCTTAGATTGATCTCAAGAAGGATGGAAAGTTCCACATGAAACGATCCATCAAAGGTCAGAAAGATTAATTCCAACATGATGTAAACGCAGCATTAGCCATGATAAGCAGCTCTGCGTTAAATACGATACGATAAAGCTAAAGGACTGAGCTTCACAAGCACATAGTGACGGAAATACAACACAAATCCCAGGTGATTTCCAAGGGAAATTCTGTGCTATATCTCTATCTATATATCTCACAGATACCATATAATGCACATAATAAGGCATGCGTGGAGCAATCTGTTCTGTGCTTCACACTGCATGAAGTGTTCGCAGAGCGTCTCTATCTCATGATGTCGTCATTACGCGACGGAGAATTAGAGTAGCCATGTCCCCTGCTTCCTTTCCTGCATGTTTACTCGCTCTCAGAAGACCTTTGAAATGGCCCCTGGCCAAGATGTCCGTGCTGATAAAGTTGAAAAAAAAAGCCGAGGGAGAGAAACTGTCACTGAGAGAGAAAATGCCGGCGCGCTCTCTGGCTAGAAAAAACAAACCCACTAAATGCTAAGGCTGTGGTGGACAGATGTGTATCTTCTAATTCTCTCACACTGGGGAGAGTGTTAAGAGACATAAATGTGTTTGCTTGTCTTTTATTCTTGCACTACTTTTGTTTAGGGTATAATCTCTTGGACCCATGAGGAATTCGGGTGTGTTAATGTGATGGAAATCCCCATATATAGTCGATAACATCAGCGAAAACAGACAAGAGGCCATTGAAGAGGTTTTCAGGCTGAGAAAAGGCCACTAGGGGGAGCTGATAGCAGCTTGCAGATATTCTCACCTGGATACTTAGAGCTGTTCCCTCCACAAACACCAAACACCAAACACCAAACACACACTCCAAACACACTCCAATCACAGACACCAATCACACACTCCAATCACACACTCCAATCACAAACACCAAACACACTCTAATCACAAACACCAAACACACTCTAATCACAAACACCAGCCACAAACACCAAACACACTCTAATCACAAACACCAAACACACTCTAATCACAAACACCAAACACACTCTAATCACAAACACCAGTCACAAACACCAATCACACACTCCAAACATAAACACCAATCACACACTCCAAACATAAACACCAATCACACACTCCAAACATAAACACCAATCACACACTCCAGTCACAAACACCAATCACACACTCCAGTCACAAACACCAATCACACACTCCAGTCACAAACACCAAACACAAACACCAATCACACACTCCAAACACACACTCCAATCACACACTCCAATCACACACTCCAATCATACACTCAAATCACACACTCCAATCACACACTCCAATCACACACTCCAATCACACAAACACCAATCACACACTCCAATCACACACTCCAATCACACACTCCAATCACACACTCCAATCACACACTCCAGTCACACACTCCAATCACACAAACACCAATCACACAATCCAATCACACACTCCAATCACACACTCCAGTCACACACTCCAGTCACACAAACACCAATCACACAATCCAATCACACACTCTAATCACACACTCCAATCACACACTCCAGTCACAAACACCAAACACACACTCCAACACCAGTTACAAACATATTTTCACACCCTGTGATCATACATTGGAAGCAATTCTGGGAAATTTATGAAGGTCAAAGTGGAAGGTCACATCATACGCATGACCTTAAAAAAAACAATCTGAAATTAAAAAAACTAAACTGTTGTACACTGAAGTATCACAGAAAATAAGATCATTTAAGGGAATAGTAGTTTAAAGATCAACACATTTCTTCTGAATCCACAATCCACTGGATCTCACAGGCACTCTGACTGATCTTGTCATATTAAAGCCACATGCACAGTGGGATCCGCAGCCATCAGTAGCATTTTAACTAGCGTCGCTGCTCGCTAGCCGACACCAGGCCACTCGGGCTCCGTCAGTACGTTTGCGTGTGGAATGAAAACGAGAGCCTGTTGTTACAATCGTGGAAGAAGGATTACAGGAAAAACTTTGCTAGGTGACTTCTGAGTGAGTCTGTGTTTGGTGCCATCTGGTGAGACTGAGCAAAACCAAAAATATACACTGCCAAAATGAAACACTACACTCTCCACGCTAATCTGTTAAACCTAATAAACTTCTGTAACACTTTCGGTGAAGCCTATATTCATGAGTCTTTTTAATGGGGCCTGAAATCTTTTGTAAGCCTTTATAAACTCTAATAATGCCTCAGAAAGCTTTAATAATAACAGTGCTGTAAATTATTCCTTGAGAACTCAACATCATGAGTTCATTCATGTAACGAAAATGCAAATATTCATTATAATGCCGTGGGGTTTTACCCCTCCGACTGAATTCCCGGGTTCGTGAACGGCCCGAGACGGTGAGAGGAAAGGCTTCTCCGGCCGCG
>JAKKZJ010000014.1:881501-883944 GCA_033441845.1 Pangasius mekongensis
CTCTCTCTCTCTCTCTCTCTCTGGCAGTGGGACAGTGGGCCTGTGTGGGAACCTGGGAGACTTGTTTCTGGCTGCTACTGTGTGTGTGTATGTGTGTGTATGTGTGTGTATGTGTGTGTGTGTGTATGCGTATGTGTGTGTGTGTGTGTGTGTGTGTGTATGTGAGAGGACAACTTTTCTCTCACTAAACTCTCTTTATTTGTATCTTTTGAAGTTAATAACAGTAAAACAGAGAGGTCTTCTGTCCTAAAGCAGAACTTTCCATGGAGGAAAACCTCCTGACACTGGAGACTCCTTCCATAAATGTTAAATAAATGTCTCACAGAAACCTTCAGCATACAGTATATTGAACTATTATACATTTTTCTTTGTTAAATAACAACACTTTAAAAAAAAAATTATTATTAGACTTTAGATTATGTACATATTTCACCATGTAAGTCTCTGTGAATGAGCTGTTACTATAGCAACGATAAAGTATTAGAATGAGCGCGTTTATATAAACACGCAACACAACCTCCTGTCGAATTATTACGTGCATAATAATAATAATAATAATAATAATAATAATAATAATAATATAATTGTCAGCTAGTGTTCAGCCGTCCGTGTCCAAGAGAGCAAAAGTGGCAATAAACTTTATAGAGTTATTTTGTACAATTTGTGTTTTTTGTTGTATAATTGTGAATTTGTTTGCTTTGTGATTTTGTATGACTGATTTTTCTATGATTGTGATTTGATTCAATTGTGATATTGTACAGTTTGTGAATTTGTACAACTGGAATTTTGTATGAGTTGTGTTTTTTTTTTTTACAGTTTGTGATTTTTTTTTTATGATTGTGATTTTGTACAATTGTACTTTTGTTTAATTGTAATTTGGTGAGATTTGTGAATTTGTACAATTTCAGATTTTTATACAACTGTGATTTTGCATGATTTCTGATTTTGTACAATTGTGAGTTTGTTTGATTTGTGATTTTGTACTAGTGTCATTTTTTTTTTGTGTGATTTCATCGGAACGATGTCATGAGAAACCAGTCACGACTTCACGTGTACAACCTTTATGAATTAGCAATCGAGGTGTTATTAAAAAAAAAAAAAGAAGGTGAATAACGGAGAACAGAAAGTAAAGAAAAAGGTAACACAAGTTGCTAATGAAAGACAGCGAGACAGAGAGAGTGCACAAGTCTACACTGGAGTCCTTTATTTCGTAGTTGCTCCTCCCACATTACTCAGTTGAAATGCATTACAGTTACATTGTAGAAAGCATCAGAACAAAAGTACCTCGACTTGCCGATTACGTTTAAAAATGGAATTATAAACAATGACAACAAACAAACCAACAAAAAAAAAAAAAAAAAAAATCTGGTCCTTCAACATGTGAAGACAAACAAATGAAGTCTGTTTTTTTTTTTTTTTTTTTTAATCATAGAGTTTGGCACGACGACTCAATAGGGACCCAAACATCACACAAGCTTGCACACAACTGTAGAAAAAAAGGTACAATTCTAAGCCAGACCAGTCATGCGTTTTTTTTTTTTTTATTATGAAGAAATAACTTTGATTTTTATGCTCTCCTTGTTTTTTTTTTTTTTACCCCATTTTTAATATTTTACACTTGAATTAATAATTGTGTCATCCAAAAAAACAAACAAAAAAAAAAACCCCTAAGTAATAACTATATATAGACCAGTTTCATTAGAAGTATAAGACGTGATGACGGTTTAATACTATCTGGCACGCAGACATAACTTGTGTTCTCCCGCTTCACCACAAGGGGGAGCTCAAGAGCAGTGCTATTCAGTAAACGAACTACGGAAATAAATACACCTTTCAACATACACAGCAATAACGTCGACGAGAATAGAAGAAAGACAAAACAAAAAACAAAAAACAAAAACGAAAAACCCCATGAAACAAACAACGAACTCATGATTGTCTAGAAATGAAACACACGAGAATGGAATAGCTAGCTACTAGCGCACAGGCTGCGTAGTGGTAACGTCGCTCTGGTAAAGAACGACACTACGGTAGAAGCTCCTTCTACAAACTTCAGTACTTTTACAGGTTTTTTCTCTGTTTAGAAAAACAAAACAAAATTATTTATTTTTACAACCTCTCTCCAAAAAAAAAAAAAACGTTTTAAAATGTTTTTTTTTGTTGTTTTTTTTTTTTTTTAAAAGAAAACGTCTCGGCTGTCATTGGACAGCGCAGAGGGACTGGGCGGAGACCAGGTTGAAGATGCAGTGCTTTTATTGACAGAAGTGGAGATCAGTCCCCACACCCACCATCCACTTTACGTCTTTTTTTACATTTTTATTTATTTAATTTTCTAAGAGTGCCTCCATGTGACCTTTTATGATTCCAATTTATATATATATATATATATATATATATATATATATATATATATATATATATATATATATATATATATATATAT
>JAKKZJ010000014.1:896012-908422 GCA_033441845.1 Pangasius mekongensis
CTCTCTCTCTCTCTCTCTCTCTCTCTCTCTCTCTCTCACACACACACACACACACACACACACACACACACACAGATGCTGTGGGAACGGCGTTCCTGTGTAATGCATGACAAATGGCTCGAGGGACTGGAAATAATGTTCTCTCATTAGAAATGATACATGACTGGCTTCTGCAGTTTCTCTCTGATAAGACGGTGATTAATGACCTTACTGACTGAGTCATCTGTGTGAGACTCGCTGAGATGGCCTGAGTGTGTGTGTGTGTGTGTGTGTGTGTGTGTGTGTGTGTGATCATATTTAAACCTAGTTCTAAATGTGTTTGTGTGATTAAAACACAGAAATGTCATGTAGTTTATTGCTACGCAATCCTAAATGCTGTGTGTGTGTGTGTGTGTGTGTGTGTGTGTGTGATACGAGTTATGTCACAGGTAGTTAGACTTCATAAACACTCACCCAGGTCCTCTGATCAGGCATGCGGAGCTGAAGGTAGGACAAAAGGAAACAACAAATCAAAATCAAGAATCGTATGAATTAACAGATTCTGATTGGCTGAAAAAATCTTAATTGTAAATGTTGAAATGTAATGCAGGTTTCACATGATATCAGAATCATTGTAAATCCCCAAAAACAGCAAATGAGCATCCCTTCAATTTGTAATCACAAGTGGAACTAAAAAACAAAAAACAAAATCAAAACCAAAAAACAAAAAACAAAAACAAAAACAAAAACAAAAAAAATCCAAAGATGCTTTGTTGCTTTTTTTTTCGCCTTTCATCATGGCAGAGAAAGAATTCTATAGAATTTGATGGATTTATTTTTATTTATTTATTTTTATTTATAATTTATCTCACAAAGTATTCCATTTTTACAATGACGCAAAAACATTAAGAAGATAATTACGACTTGTTGCGATGTAGGAAATCTAACTATCCACAGAGCACTCGAAGGCAGCATTAGCTCTCGACAAAATGGCTACCAATAAACTCGCACAATGCGACGGTTAAAACTACGATAATTAATATTAATATTAATAGTCAACTAAAACAATTCACGTGGGTCAGTGAACATTACAGCCACTCCAACTAGAAAGTTCTGAAATGCTAATAACCTGCTAAAATCATCCTGCTGCTCTTCAGTACTGATCAGACTTATTTACATCTTCCATAATGCATCAGTACTGTTGGTACTCCTCCTGCTGCTGATAGGTGAGGGCAGTGTGTGTAAAACAGTAAAGCGGATGCTGATAGGACACCTCGTTAGGCTGTGTGTGGCGCGCATGTGGATGTTATCGAGCACAGACACTGAGCAGACACGCAGTATAAATCTGCCTAGTCAAACAGCCTGTAAAATAGAAGCTGGAACAGCCTATAAAACACTATAGCAGAGGATTGTGTGTGTGTGTGTGAGAGAGAGAGAGAGAGAGAGAGAGAGAGCGCTGTTAAAAATAATATGTAATTCTAGACCTATGATAGTGAATACAGACACACACACACACACACACACACACACAGTCCCGGCATGAGGGCAATATGTGGTAGTTTTAACATGGAATTATACTGTAATATCCGAGCGGAAAACACACACTGAAGGACGTCTCACCACACACCATCTCTCTGCCTGGCAAATCTGGACTGTATCATTCACAACATGCAGGATGGAGCATGTGGAGAACACGCTAAAACTAAAAGTGCTAAAACTAAAACACACGCACGCAGGCCGAAGTGTGTCATTTGATATCGGCGAAGTTTGAAATGCACCTCAATAATAGTAAACTGGCAAAATCTAGAACCCTTAAAGTTAAAGTCCCTTTAGGGAAATCCTTAAAGATTCTGTGTAGAACCCAATGACATGTCGAGTTTTTGGGTTCAAGTAGAAGCCCTGTAGGAACTGAAGAACCCTGAACTAACCAAAGAACCCAAGCAATGCGATGCAGTGTTGAACAACCATGAACTAAGGGAAACCTTTGGAGAACAATGCATGAACACTGGGAAGGCTGGGTAAAGCAGATTTTTGGAGATGACTTGGAGAACATTTCAGGAGCCTTACCTGTGGGTGGAAGAGGAAGCCTGGTGTGGGACGCATATACTTTTCTTTCAGCGCCTCAAACGGATCCGTTGCTTTTCTTTTCTCAACCCTGCTAAAAATTCAACTTCCATCAGTTCTTACACGAAGAATACGGGTTCAGGTAGGAAAACATCATACAATTTAAATCATTAAGTAATATTCCGTGACTGTAATTTGTCAATATTGGCTATGTTATGTAGCTATACAGCGGTAATGAGAGGGGCTTGTGATTGACAGTACCTGTAGATTGGGTCCATAAAGAATGGGGTGGGTCTTGCGTGCTGGATAGTCGAGTCTGCTTTTGGAGGCTCTGTCTCAATTCTGTCTTCTCCAATTATGTGGTTCTTCCGTGACTCCCCTGATTTTAGGCGTGTGCTCCGGCTCCGCCCACCCAAACTCAGGTCCAGTGGTTGGTCCTGGTTGGCCGAGAGTATATGAGGCACCTCCAGCTTTGAGGTGGCAAAGGTCTGCGCTAGGCACTCCTCTTTGCGCTTGGTGGTGAGGTCGAAGGGAGATTCAGCAGTGCTGCCTTGTGGCTTCTTGCTTTCTTGCAATGGGCTCTCTGGCTCTCCTTTGTGGCTTCGAGGTCGAAGATGCTCCCTCTCATGGAAGGGGTAGACTGGGGGAGAGAAGGCAGGAAAGAAGGGGAGGGGAAACATGGCAGGGTATCCCAGTGGGTCCCCTTTTTTATTGTGCAGCCCTGCCAGTCCTGTGGAGCCAAAATATTTCTCCGCAATGGACGCAATGGCCTTGATGGAATCATTGACGGCTCCAGAAACAGCGGTACGCTCATCCGAAGTGGGAGAAAAAAGTCCTTGCGGAGGAACATCAGTTCCGTTTATGTTGCCAGCACTGCCAATGTTAGAGCTGCCACGGGCGGGACTTTGCCCCATGGTAGGACTACTGGATCTCCTCTTTGGTCCTTTCCCATTTTCCCGATCCCTTTGTTGATCCCGGTCACTCTCAGCATCGCTGTCCAGTTCTGACCCGGAAGTACTCTCTAGCTCACTTCCACTTGGTGTGCTAACATCATCCAGGTCACTGCTCTCTGAATGGTCACTTGTCTTGATGCCTTGTCTTGCCTTGGTGGCGGAGCCTTCTATTAGGTGCTCTGGCCCATTTTCTGTTCCTTCCCCATTGATTGAGTGCTTTCGGAGGCTCATCAGGAGGTCCTGGGACTCTTGCATCCCAGACACAGGCGAGGATAATGGTGGACTCTTTTGGAAATCCAAGGCTGATGGGCTTTTTATGGGAGTTGTGGCAGGGATGAGGGGTGGCCGATGGTACAGTCCAGATGGGAAGAGTCCTGGAAAACTGAAGGGGAATGCTGCAGGAGCAGCTGGAAACGTTAGTCCGCCATGGTGCCGATTTGGACCAAAATAATCTGCCAAACCAGCGGAGCCTGGCCCCAGTCCTAGAGCGGACTTGTCCATTCCGGGAGTGCCAGGAAGAGCCATGCCAGGGCCAAAGAGCCCTCCTGCGGCAGCAGCAAAATGGTTTTTGCCTTCGCAGAAGCGGCGGTGTTTGTTGAGGGAAGAAGTGGTGCTAAACATCTGGCCACAGTCTTTGCACTTGATCTGAGTCCGACAGTCAGCATGCATGCGCTTGTGCCTGCACAGGTTTGAGAACTGGGTATAGGACTTGTGGCATACCTCGCCTGCAGACAATCAAACACGCAGCGTAAGGGCATGGGGGGATAGATAATTATGTAATGCCATACATACACACCTACAGTAGTTATGCTTACAGAAAAGGTTGCAGGAGAGATAGGAATTGATAAGAATATTTTCTTGTTCACACACCCAGAGCAGAGTGATATTGTGAGACAATGACATATGGTGGCAAAGGGACACAGGCTGAGACTAAGAGACAGCACAATGGCTCTATTTTGGTCGTGAGAAGGAAACTGAGTTGAATGAATCCTATCCTGCAGGTCCGTTCCCATGGATTACCCTCACTGACCTGTCTCTTACACACGCAAACATATCTAAACGTCTTCAAATGTTCCTCATGATTGAAGCAAATCCAGCAAAGTTTCTTATAAAACCTTTTTATCCCCGCTGATACACTCCTCGTGAACAACTGTCTCCATCACGAAACACTTGTCTTTTCACACTGAGTATTGTATATAACCAGCGCTTCAACTCACACACAATGACTCAAGTTTAATACAGTAAAACTTTCATTTATATCTCAACACGCAACACCTCACATGAGAAACTAAGCCGTTAAACCATCACCATAACTCATAATTACGTATCTCGTTACATTCCCAAATTTATAGGGAGGAAGACGGTGAGGTGTGTGTGAGTCACTGTGTGTGCGGTATTAGGTGTGAAGGTAAATTCTGCACTTAGCTGTGTTTATAGCTAAAAGGCCTCCTCAAGGCCTGGATCAAAAGAGCAAGTGTAAATATTAGTGCAAAGGCAGAGGATGACACCTAGTGTGTGTGTGTGTGACCTTGTATGTGTGATCATGTCTTTCTTCCTGCTCATGTGTAACTCATACATACATACACACAGACACAGGATGAGCGGGTGTGAAGTTGAGAAAGGAGGGATATGAACTTGTGTGTTTTGTCAGGTGAACTAAATATTATACACACATTCTGGCATTCTGCTGAACATCCAGCAGTGAAATTAGTACCAAGACCAGAAGTGTGTGTGTGTGTGTGTGTGTGTTTAAATCTTGGTGAGGACCAAATGTCCCACAAGGATAGGAGTACCTCAGAGTTTTGACCTTGTGGGGACATTAAGAAGAGGGTTAGATTTAGTTGTAATAGGTGTAAGCGTATTAAATAGCTGTATTAATAATCATGTCAGTGGAAGGTCCTCATAAGGACAGTAAGACAAGCAAGTGTGTGTGTTGTGTGCTTTGGTCTCTTGGTGTTTGCCTGAATATGTGGGTTTGATTATCATATATGGCAGACAGCTTGTGCGTGCGTGTGCGTGCGTGTGTGTGTGTGTGTGTGTGTATGTGTGTGTGTGTGTGTGAGTGAGATCAGAGAGTGTGTGTGTGTGTGTGGACCACCCTGCTCAAACACAGTACTGTTTTCCAATCAGATTTGGACTTCACATAATAATCTCTGTAATATTCTGATATCAAGATTTATCTCAATCTGACAGTCGTCATAAGCACGCATGCACAAACAGACACACACACACACACACACACACACACACACACTCTTGCACGTACACACACTTACAACTGCACTGTGAGTAGTTCATGTACAGTTCACATGCAATTGAAGTGGATACGAACAAACAAAGCCCCCCACAGATACCGTTGTTGGCTGGGCTGCTGTGTGTGCGTGTGTGTGTGTGTGTGTGTGTGTTTGTGGTCATTAGCTGTTGTTAGAGCCGCTCGTTTAAATGCTGATTGCTGTAAATGGTTGAGCTACATGTGGTAGCTATTTGTCTGGAATGGCCAGCGTTCCCTTGTTACTGTGTGGCCGAGGGAGATGGCAACTTCTCAGCGGCCGCACTGAGGTCAGCGTGTACGGGGTCAGGGCACCGGGGTCAAGGCACAGATATCAAAGTTCATACATAGGTTACAGGGTCAAAGTTCATTTGGGTATTGGGAAGAGCATGAGGTGGTGATATAAAATTATGCTAGCCGAGAATGGAGGAAATCTTTCTTTTTATGGTACGTTTATTATTCTAGATGCACAGCAGAAAGTAAAGACTGAGTGACGTTTTACAAGGACAGGAACTGACTTCAGTAAAGAGAAATTATCCACAGAATCACTCTGACTCAGTTTGTTTACAGCAGATGTGTGTGTGTGTGTGTGTGTGTGTGTGTGTGTGTACAGATCGTTCCACATCTGCTCCATGTTATGTGCAGTCATTAATTACTTTCTTTCTTTGCTAATTAAATTCCATTCTTTACTAATGAGAAAAAATATAATACGTCGATAAATATATTAAGTAAGAAGTAAAACTCGGCGTGAAGGATTGTGACACACTCCGTTCTGTAAGTAGTCATGCTCAGGGCTTCTGGAGTCAAAGGTCATGTGTCATAAAGTAAAGGTCATGTTTAGGAGTCAGAATCAGAGTCAGGCTTAAAACGTACGTCAAATTTAGAATCAGTTCTACTGGCACTATGTGTAACATGTTACCGTTACACACAGATCGATCGAGTGAGTGTGTGTGAGTGTATGTGTGTATGTATGTGTGTGTCAGACTTACATATGAAGGGGGTGAGAGACTTACACATGAAGGGCTTGACGGACGAGTGGATGTGTTTGTGCTGCTTGAGGCCGGACGACGTGGCGAAGGTTTTGCCGCAGTCGGGGCAGGCGTGTGCCCGTGCACCGACGTGCTGCGAGCGGATGTGCCTCTGCAAGTTACTTGGGTCTGTAAACACCTGCTGGGTGAGAGGGACGCACACACACACGCGCACACACACGCACACACACACACACACACACACACACATACACACAATATCACAATGCCATTCATGCGCACGGAAATACACACATGCCTGCGCACAATGACACCGGCGTTCACGTGTGATGACAGAGGGATTCACACACATGCAAAGACACAAGGAGACACAAACACACACATGTTCACACACAATACACACTCCATCGAATAATGGAGGAATTCTTGTCTTTGAATGACAGGAAGGACATACAGAAACATAAACACACACATATATAGACGTGGGTACAATCTGGATAACTGTTCAGAAAAACTGCAAGCACACACACACACACACACACATACACACATACTCTAAAAAGCACACACATAGATATACATGTGTGAGAAAGGTGAAAGGTGAAGGAAGTGTCTGACAAAGCACCAGATATGTGATTCAGGTTCATTTCCGATTTTATTTTCAGTTTTCACTCAACTCCACGGCGTCGTGGCCGGGTAGAGTAGTGAGGAAATGGATTTAAGCACCGACTGCAAGTTACATGATTAAATTGTAACAATTAAACTAAGTAAGACTTATTTGAGATGTCATAAATCTACACAAATCATTTTGCGGAAACCCAACACTGCTGAGAATATCCTCCATAGAGTGAAGCGCGGTGGTGGCAGCACCACAGCGTGGGAATGATTTTAATCGGCAGGGATGAAACACGATCCCGTCGGCAAATCCATGTCAGGTAAAAAGTTGAAAGGCACTGTACATGAAGTGTAAACTAATCTTGTTTTGTTTTAATATCATTTCAAGTATGAGGAGGAATATATACGTTCGATATTTCTCCTTTTATAAACCAAAAAATCAGATGATGTGCTTAACCACAGGCACTATGAAGAGTCTAATGAGTAACGTGTACATTCAGAAAACTGCTACAAAACCTTTTACATTGTAAGTTAAGTGTTTTGATGTGGCAGGTGGAGGTTTGGCCAAGGTGTCCTGACCTCTGCTAGGTATATAACAATCCCTTAACATCTATTATTTACAGGCAGCTGGAAAATCAGGATGCGGAAAGGCTTCGAAAGCCATTTAGAAGATGGCCTGACTCAGTGTATTGCAAAACAACACTCAGGAAATATGTTGCATTCGACTAAAGGTCGTAACTCGTACTTTCCAACCTTCATCTACAAAAAAAAACAAAACAAAGAAAACAAAGAAAACACCCCCTTAACTTTCCATAACCCAGGGACTTGGGATGGTCTCCTCAACCCCGAGTTCAGCAAGTGACATCAATTCAACATGGCTGCTCACAGCATTAACCATAAACAAAGTAGCACCTCTTACTTTTAAATGTGTTGTGCTGTATATACCGGTATTTGCTCTAGATATGATTATGCATACGCAACAGGTCAGGCCTTAAACAAACTCTCACACAGAACACACTCCGCAGCAGCGCACACACTCCGCCGATGCCTCGACTCTACCTTGGAGCAGTTTTCACATTCATAGTGCTTGCCGCTGTCATGTGACATCTGGTGGCGAATCAGGTTGGACTTCCAGTTGAAGGCCTTCGGGCACTGGTCACATTTGTACTCCCTCTCTTCCGAGTGGGAGAGAGCGTGTGCCTCCAGACTGGAGAGAGAGAGAGAGAGAGAGAGAGAGGGAGGGAGGGGGAGGGAGGGGGAGAGGGAGCAGGTGTATTTGGGGTTAAAAATAAACTTTATCAACATTAAATCTATGAAAATATGAAAAAAAAGTGTTATAACATCTCAGGCAAAAATATCTCACTTTTACAAGGTTCTTTCTTTTTCTGAGAGTCTGCAAATCGCTCTTGAATAAGTAAAAGGATTGAAAGTAACAGGGTTATGTGATTTACATACATTTTTAATGTAATTTTTTTTTTTTCCAAGAAATTATTTACTTTCCATCTATAATTTTGGGTGACAGGGTTGTACTCTCAAAGTGATGTCATCGGTTAATGGTCATTCACCATTATCAGTGAAAACGAAGGGACAAGAATGAGCGAGAGCCTCATTTTCTTCGTCCCCATGATCTTCAGGAAATTCAGATGATGCAGATTCCTGTTGAACATTTGACTTGTGGAATATTTCAAAATGTTTCATAGGGGTGACTGTGTTCAGGTAACAGGATGAGTGAATGTTACGGGATATAAATAAACCTATAACGGGTGACTCATGGAGCAGAGGTTTCAAGCATGAGATATTCAATAAATTCACACATTAATGCAGAAAAATATTATGTAAAAATAATACGTATACTGAAGTGTGTTAATGATTATATTTCTAGGGAAAAAGTGGAGTGGGTTTGGTCAGGGTTTATAAAAGTTCCCGTTTCATGCACAAAGGCTGCTGTTTAAAATGTCTTGTAGTTCTAGTTTATATACACGGGTGTGTGTGTGTGTGTGTGTGTGTTCTCACCTCTGACTATCTGGAAACACTCTCTCGCATTCTTTACACTCGTCGGTGGCACTCGCGATGGCCTGCTCGGGCAGCGTGAAGCCCGACGAGGGCCGGTTGGAACACGAGTTGTTCTGATGCTCCAGCAGCTCTGAGCCTGACGGGAAAAGCTGCTCGCAGTCCTCACAGCGGAACTGACGCTCCTCTGAACACGGAACATGACACACGGGGGTGAGTGTGTGTAGAGTTAACGCTTCACGAGGAACAAACGTCCTCGTGATATTGGAAATTTACTGCTCTCCATAAAAACGTACATAATCATCAGAAGTTTATTATTATTTTAAAATAAATGAGACAGAAGATTTCCTTTTGTGTATAAAGGTTATGGTAAGGTATACGTATTATCTCCTAAAGGGTGTGTGTGTGTGTGTGTGTGTGTGTGTGTGTGTGTGTGTGTGTGATGCTACCGTGTATATCTGGAGCCATGGCTTCACATGAAAACTCTTCAGCCTTCATGAACAGTACGAGTTCTTCGCCCGGAGAAACTTTGCGCACCACACGGTAGAATATCTATATACATGCGCGCACACACACACACACACACACACACACACACACACACACACACACACACACACACAAAGAGAATGAAAGAAAGGAAGAAATTTAAAACTAATCTGTGAAAATTGTACAGTACAGAGAATGAGAGAGAGAGAGAGAGAGAGAGAGAGAGAGAGAGAGAGAGAGAGAGAGAACAACAAAATACACAAAATGTCCTTACACACGAACACACTGGATAACCACACACACACACACACACACACACACACACACACTTCCCTTGGCAGCACAAAAGGAATTGCGAGAAACAATCAAGGATGGTGTTATTTTTGGCAAGCTTTAAAGGTTCTGGACTATTCACTTCCTGCACGGCTTGTCGGTGACATTTCAACATTCTTATTAGAGATGTCACACACACACACACACACACACACACACACACACACACACACACACACACACACACACACACACAGGATAAAATTATAAAGGTGTCATGGCTTCTTGTAAACTGTGTGCTCAGAGGAACATCACCCAGGGACATGCCAGAGGACTGACCCCTGTGTGAGTGTGTGTGTGTGTGTGTACAGGTGTGTGTGTTTGTGTGTGTGAGTGTGTGTGTGTGTGTGTACATGTGTGTGTGTGTGTGTGTGTGTGTGTGTATGTGCAGGTGTGTGTGTTTGTGTGTGTGTTTCAAGATGGAGCAAAAAAAAAAAGTTTCTCTATTGTTTTATAGGAGAATACAGGGAACTTACAGAACGCTTGCAACAGCATGAGAATGATCAAGCCACTCAATGGCCCCCCCAACACACACACACACACACACACACACACACACACACACACACACACACACACGAACACACACACACACACACGCACACACACACGCACACACACACACAAAAGCCAAAAGGACACAATAATATTGTGAATATGAGACAATGGGTCATGTGAGATAGGCGGCTCGGTGTGACTGATCTACAGCTCACAACAAACGCTTATCAGTTGATGTTTAGTGTTCAAGAAAACTTTATTTAAAACAGAAATATTAACCAAACAATAAACGAATCATCCGAATAAAATAAAATCATTACACATAATTTAAATCTGTTTAAACGTTTGTGTTCTCTAGATGTTCTCTCTGTGTTCTTTCCATATCGTCTGTGTTCTCTATGTGTTTTCTGTGTCATCTCTGTGTTCTCTTTCTGTGTTCTCTCTGTGTTCTCTGTGTGTTCTCCCTGTGCTCTATATCATCTCTGTGCTCTATCTGTGTTCTCTCTGTGCTCTATATCATCTCTGTGCTCTATATCATCTCTGTGCTCTCTCTGTGTTCTCTCTGTGTTCTCTCTGTGTTCTATATCATCTCTGTGTTCTCTCTGTGCTCTCTCTGTGTTCTCTCTGTGTTCTATATCATCTCTGTGCTCTCTCTGTGTTCTCTCTGTGTTCTCTCTGTGTTCTATATCATCTCTGTGTTCTCTGTGTGTTCTCCCTGTGCTCTATATCATCTCTGTGTTCTCTCTGTGTTCTCTGTGTGTTCTCCCTGTGCTCTATATCATCTCTGTGTTCTCTCTGTGTTCTCTCTGTGCTCTATATCATCTCTGTGCTCTATCTGTGTTCTCTCTGTGCTCTATATCATCTCTGTGTTCTCTCTGTGTTCTCTCTGTGCTCTATATCATCTCTGTGTTCTCTCTGTGTTCTCTCTGTGCTCTATATCATCTCTGTGCTCTATATCATCTCTGTGTTCTCTCTGTGTTCTCTCTGTGCTCTATATCATCTCTGTGTTCTCTCTGTGTTCTCTCTGTGCTCTATATCATCTCTGTGCTCTATATCATCTCTGTGTTCTCTCTGTGTTCTCTCTGTGCTCTATATCATCTCTGTGTTCTCTCTGTGTTCTCTCTGTGCTCTATATCATCTCTGTGCTCTATCTGTGTTCTCTCTGTGCTCTATATCATCTCTGTGTTCTCTCTGTGCTCTATATCATCTCTGTGTTCTCTCTGTGCTCTATATCATCTCTGTGCTCTATCTGTGTTCTGTCTGTGTCATCCATGTGTTCTCTCTGTTTTCTCTGTGTTCAATGTGTGTCATCTTTGAGTCTTCTCTGTATTCGCTCTGTGTTCTGTGTAATCTAATCTCTGTGTTCTTTCTGTGTCCTCTTTCTGTTCTCTTTTGTGTTAACGCTGTGTTCTCCCATACAAATATCAAATACATAGAAAATCATGCACTTGGCACTAAATCGAATGCTGCTTATGATGATAACTTCTAGTGTGCTAACAATGTTTATTTGAGTGTGTGAGTAACACTGTGTGTGCGTGTGTGTGTGTGTGTGTGTGTGTTTGCAGTATTACATCCACTGATAAGACAAAGCTCTAAACTCATCATTGCAGTGCCTTAGAATAACACACAGATAAGTATAAAAGTGTCTGAGTTCACACACATGCTCATGACACACACTCCAAAATCCTTGACCTTTATGAGTCATGGAGTGACAAAGTTCATTTCATGTGTTTATTGCCATCACCTCATTGCTCCTGAATGATTAGGTGAGTAAATACACTAACACACACTATTATATACAGACTGACAACCCAATACACACACACACACACACAAACAACCTTGACATTGAGGAGCAAGCAACCAGAGAGCGTAACACTCCCCTTCTCCCTCTCTTGCATTCTTTCCCTAATGAGAGGTCATTTCTTAGGCAGGTAACACCACACTCACCCCTTCCTGCTGAAACACACACACACACACACACACACACACACACACACACACACACACACAGAGCTCTGCTCCATTGTGTAAGTGTGTATGAGAAGCGGATGTTACTCTGCCGATGTTCTGATAAACACAACCATTAGCTCTTCATTCAGCACTGCACAAATGAACAACACTTCACTCATTTTGGCCAACACCCATGGGGGGGGGGGGGGGGGGGGGGCGGGGGGGGCGGGGGGGGCGCCGCGCCCCCCCCGCCGCCGC
>JAKKZJ010000014.1:1058345-1073936 GCA_033441845.1 Pangasius mekongensis
TATAATTTTGATATATAGATTTATATAGTTTTCTCTTTTTTTAATTTATTTTTTTTTTTCTATACACTCACACACACACACACACACACATATATATATATATATATATATATATATATATATATATATATATATACACATATACACACACACACACACACACACTCATACACATACACACATACACACACATGCACATTCTTTCATTCCTGCCACCTTTTTCCTCTTTCGTGATAAATCTTACATTTATTGAATAGTACTAGGTCAGAGCACCTTGTTCTCTCCTTCTCTTCACACACACACACACACACACACACACACACACACACACACACACACTAATGCACAATGTGGTTGATGGATTCTGAAAATTGGACAAGTAGAAGCAAATAAATTAAATAACCTTTATAAAACCTGATGAAAAGCAGGGGAAAAAAGTATACACACACACACACACACACAAACACACACACACACACACACACACACAGGTGTGTGTCTCATTCTCACACTTAGCCTCATTCTTTTCCTGCTTCTTTTCTCTTTCAATTTCACAGTTCATTCTTCATTTTAGTGCAACAGCATGGCAAAACACACACACACACACACACACACACACACACACAAAATCATATGTCACATGACATAGTGTCAGAAATTAAAGAGAAGAGAAATAAATCAGTGCTCTCTTTTGTTCTTTCTTTTTTTTTTATACGACAAAAATTATGTGATCTCATACGAACATGGCATTTTAAAAGAAAAGAAAAAGAAAAAGTGTCAAAGCTTTCAAACTTGTACTTGTGTGTACAGCTTCTGTGTAGTGACAGAGTGCGTGCGAGACAGCTTGGCAGATAATAAACGAAAATTACGGCTTTCAGTTTAATTAAGATAAGTTGCAGGCATTAATGGGACGTAAGGGCTGAATGGGCTTGAAGGAGAATATACACAATATTATTATTATTATTATTATTATTATTATTATTATTATTTGTCAATCCAAAGATGGCACATTCTGGCTCTTGACCTTGTCAGGTTTTGAACAGTACAGGAACACCAGTAAAGGACGCCCAGACACATAAACTGCATGATCTCATGCTTTCTCATAATCTTTCTTTCCAGTACTGTGTCAGGATTTGGGGAGTGCAGTGTGTGCATTTTCACACCACAGCAGGGTTACCAAGTCTCAGCAAAATCTCCAAGCCAACTATGCGTCAACAACTGCACAAAAAAGACTTAAAACTAGCCCCAAATGTTCAGCCATTGAAAAAGGACATGCGTTTTTAAAAAAATATTTGTCTCAGTATTTTTTTTCAGTCTATTTTGCATGCTGATGGTAAATCAGAAGAAACACACAGAAGGAATGATCACTATCACTATCGTCACTATTCCGTTCGAACTTCGGTTCGGTTTCATGATGTGACAAGGTAGCTAGCCTACATACGCAAAAAGCACTCCAACTTGAATTACTGTAACTAAGCAAGTTCGCACAAGCAGGAGTGCTAATGTACAACAACAAATCGTACAACAGCACGATTGCAAGTATTTTGTTTACTTTCGCTTCGACGAAGAAAATAGTTGCCAAAGAAGCCGCAGCCTGATAGTGTTGCGTGTTGCCACGTCAACGCACAGACTGACTGACAGCCCGTATAGTGTAGGAACAGTTTCAGTGTGACGAAGTATTGCTGGAATACACACAAACCGAGTGAAACACACAATAACATGTACCAGTAGTGTTATACTAAATATCAGCACTCTTGGAACGCCGCTTGTCCGAGCAAATTAGTGTACCAGAACTAACTTGTTGTATAATATCGGTATAATTCCCACTACAACCAAAATGGCTTTTGGCAGTGGGACATGTCTGCTTGTAAGGTACCCAAACCACCTCAAATGAGTCCTCTCAATTCGGAGGAGCAGTGGCTCTACTACCCGTGCTCATGTTTGTTTTGGTTTCTGTTCTAGTCCTGCTTCCACCTCTGTCCTGTTTTTGGTTTGTTGCCTGACTGTGTTCACCTGTTTTGTGTTAGTTCTGGATTAGCTTGCCTTTGTGTGTCATTGTTCACTGCATTCTGTGTTGCATTGTACTTCCTGGTTTTGACCCTCGTCTCTGATTATGTCTGCTTGTAAGCTACCCAGAGCACCTCATGATGAGTCCTTTCAACTCAGAGGAGCAGTGGCTCTACTCCGAGGTTCTTCCAGATCACCCTGTCAACCCTGTGGAGGAACCTCATTTCCACTCCCTGTACTCGCACCCTTATTCTTTCAGTCATTCTCTCTTAATTATCCCAATTAATTCCAATTCTATTCCAGTTCAAGGGCTGAATGCTTATGCATGGCACTGTAACTACATATCACGAGTCTGAAATATTTATAAAGATGCATGAGGGATAGCAACTCGGTGATGCTATGGTTTGGGCCATGCCATTAGCGTAAACACTCAAGCCTAATGTTGCTCTTGAAAGATGTGATAATGTACATAGCAGCACACGAAAATGTGAATGTATTTAATGATCAGCCGAGGAACAGACTCGTATCACGCACTAAGGAGTACTGATAGTAATGGAGGGATGAATAGATGCTTTGGGGATTGATGCATTGCTTTACCAGAGGGAAGCTGTGGTTACATCAGCAGCAATTCCTCCACGCGTAACATCAATACCTTACCCACAATCCATATCACAGACAGCGCAGGCAGCAACGTTTGCAATCCAAGTATGTACACATTTTAAAATATTCAACACACTCTTATCTTACATGCTAAGTTCACCAACATGCAAGAGGTGCAGAGTAATCCGAGTCAGATTCTATATTAAAATTACATTTGCAATGTGTTGTGCTGAGGATAAGCAAAGCCCTGTTGCACCAGCTGGATGTAAGTTTCATCAAAGCCTAGAAGGATCATAAATTGAACATAAACATGAACTTATATACATCAGGGATGGACATGTGATCAATTTATTAGCTAATCCACAATTCTAATCTCCAGTGCATGCCTAGCTAAAAAGTGGTAGCTAAAGTAATGTAATAACATCACCAGCTACGTAGCTAGTTAAGTGCATTAATACAGACTGAGGGCAATGAAAAAGTATATAAATCCCCAAGAAGTGGACAACTATATAGAGAGCTAGCATCTTTATTTTCTCTCTTAATTGTGAGCTGACATTTTGTGCATATTGTGCTAACAGGAGTTATAAATGATGGCTTTGCGCTGAAATTTATTTTGTTCTGTTTCGTTTCCACATACCTCCTGATTCTGAAAAGATTGTTAATTAATTAATCTAAAAGTAAAAATATGCTCTACCACCAAACCTCGGCTGATGCATGTTGTGTAGCATGTGGTGGGATTTGGAAGCATGTGCTATAGGTATAACATTGACGTGTGTCACAACACAATTAAGCCCATTATGTTAAAACGTACACCGCAACAAACACCATGTGCTCACGTTTGTTTCGGTTTCTGTTCTAGTCCTGCTTCCACCGCTGTCCTGTTTTTGGTTTGTTGCCTGACTGTGTTCACCTGTTTTGTGTTAGTTCTGGATTAGCTTGCCTTTGTGTGTCATTGTTCACTGCAAAGTCCTATCCGAGCCTTGTTTTCGAAGTTCTGTGTTGCATTGTACTTCCTGGTTTTGACCCTCGTCTCTGATTATAGATAGTGAATGAAGCCCGTCTGTCTGTTCTGAGTCCTGAGTGTTGCTATGGACTCTGATTACAATTCTTGGATTCGGCCCAATAAAAGCACTTCTGGGTTTTTCACGTCCTGCTGCAATTTTTACTCACTACACTCTACTCGGTATTGCTGTGGAAAAGGAAAGGAATGAAGGATATGAAGGAAGAAGGAGAATGAGAGATGGGTGAAATGTGAAAAACAACATGGCATTTGCTGACAATAAAATGACACCTCAGTCTTCCTTTATTGGATGAGACTCACACTCAATTAATTAGTTTGCGTGTTCATGTGGGTTTGTGTAGGTGTGATTTACTTAGTGCCAGGGTGAATAAATCCTGTCTGCCCTTTAGGATGAGAGAGAGAGAGAGAGAGAGAGAGAGAGAGAGAGAGATCGTGTGTTCCAGAGCTTCAGACATAATTTCTCTCTCTCTCTCTCTCTCTCTCTCTCTCTCTTTCCTCCCTTTCTTTCTCTGTAAACCCCAGAATGATGCTAACACCATTTCTGATGGGACAGTCAGTAAAATGCTTTTGTTACAGACAAAAAGCTCAGAGTTTTTATTATTGAATAATGGAGTGATGGATAGATGGGTAGATGAATGGGTGGCAGAAAAAAAAAACCCACTTGAGTGGAGAATAGATTTCGAGAATAGATTGCCTCCGGTTTCATCTTTTTGTTTCGCTTGCTTACATTCTCTGTCACTTTGTACCACAGCAGGAACAAGATATCGAGTTTAAAGCACTAACACATGAAATGACATTTTCTTTATTATTCATTAATCATATCCATTCCGACAATTAATTTTTACATTCAGGTTCATTTCCTTGACATTTTAATGGCTAAGTCAGCAATTGAACACGATGGGACATGCTGTTATAATGACGTTGGTTATTTTCCATACGGAAGTGTTTTCTTATACCACAGCAATTTGCCACATATTGTTTTTTTTTTTAATTAATTAAAGAATGACACATAGGTTTAAATGTTGTGGAACATCCTCAAAACAGTTAGCAAGTTAGCAACCATTATGGATGCGAGAGGAAATAATTCACCTCATTCACATTCATATTCATTGCACCTTCTCAGTCCCTGCTGATGATGTGTTATGGATGTAGGAGTGAAGCAGGATGAACAATATCAGCCCAAGTGGAGATCAAATGCATGAATCTACAGTCTGGGCTAGGAAGAAATCAGCCTCGCTTCTTCATACCATTCAGTGCATTTTTCCTTATATTGATGTTTTTTTTTTTTTTAACTTTGAAAGACAGGGGGCTAAGTCTGATTGGCCATTTAGACCAGCCGCCCCTGATGAAGTCAACGATCATTAAAAGACACATTAAGAGAGAAATTGTTCCACACCACTCCATCACCTCGCTTTGTGTTGACTCATCACCACTGCAGTTGTGTCATCAGCAAAGTTAATGAGGTGATTTGAGCTGCACTTGGCAGTACAGTCAAGTGTTAATGTGGCTCTTTGGAGATGACGCTGCATTTCAGGCGAAGCAGCAAAATATGCTGCAGGCGCATAAACCGCAGTACGTTTTCGCCCAAATAATTTAATATTTTAAACAAATGTGGGTTCAACAGAGAAACGTGTCGTTATTATTGGTCTATTTTTTCTGCCAATAATATTTCTGCCACTGGCTCTCTGCGAATTGGTGACAGTCAGTGGATTCACAAATGTGTTATTTCGCTCCTAAAACAGTATTCAGAATTGAGTTCAATGCTATTTCCTTCCTTCTGCATTTTCTATCCATGATTTTTGTGTTTAAAAGGTAGAGATCTAGACCAAAGGTTCTCAAATAATCTGGCTACTTTTTGGAGCCAAAAGAAAGTTTTTGTTCTTGATCTTTCCACTGATATAAAACATTAGATCCAATTTGACACTGAGTATGATTTTGATAATGGTGGGTTGTGATTTCCACCAGTGTTACAAAATTTAAAAAAGAAATAAAGCACAAACCTCCTAGTTATGCTTCATGGACCACCTGCATAAGCAGTACCTGCGTAACTCGCTGACTCTGAATATGGGAATACTACTGTTTTATCTTAGGATCATTACAAATTCAATGTTAAATATTGATTTTAAATGGTTTAAATCTTCTTGTCATATTTAATGAGTCAAATATATTTCTTCTCCCTCTCTGAACTGACATTCTCTCTGTCTGCGTATGTCTCTATAGGATGGGCGAGGAGGTGGCCGGGGTGGCAGATGGAGGGGCTTATGCGGGTAAACACTTCCGCATGGGCTTCATGACGATGCCAGCTCCCCAGGACCGGCTTGCGGCGCCGAGCGGGCCAGGCTTCACCGTACGCTCCCAGTCTCTGCACTCAGTGGGAGGCAGCGAGGAGGAGGGGGGCAGCCCGACCCTACGTAAACAACCCCCGCCCAAACCCAAACGAGACCCCAACACCAAACTGAGCACCTCGTCTGAGACGGTCAACACCACCCTCACCACAGGCAAGGAAGCGAGGGAGATGGATAAGAGTGATGGTAAGTGTCCTTTCAGATGATCCTTGCAGATGTAAAACACCTATAGTGTGAAAACTGACATATTAACCCAGATTGTGTCATTTGAAACGATTACAAAATGATTCTTTAGAATAATAAATTGTTATAAAGTCAGTAATTTGACTTTCCCCTGTTGGAAATCTGTTACAAAGTGCTGACATTGGAGACTCCTTCCAAAAACGTTAAATAAATTGCTACTAAAAAAACTATATCAACATTTGCACCAATATTTTTAGTATCCCTTACAAGTTCCTGTGTTAAGTAACACAAGTTTAGTAACACAGAAATGTGTGTTTTACAGAAGGTTAAACAGGTTCAAACGCTTAATCCTTTATACCATATCTGATCAGAATTATGCATGTGAACATCATAGAGCTAAACACACACTCACACGCTCACACACTCACACACACACACACACACACACACACACACACAAGGAATGCTCAATTTCTTATCAATATTTCACCAGAACATCTGGCCATGTTTCCAAGAACAAGGTCACATCAGCTGTTTGTCCAGCTCTGATTGGTCACCCTGGCGTCTCCACGAGATCTTACTGGTCAGTTGATATTGATATGAAGAGGGGTAACTGTTGGTGTGAGCAACTTTCTGGATCAGTGTGTTGTTCTGGGAACTGACCGCTGAGGGAATCACAGCATAACATGGATCATGAGTCGTGAGTTATGGGCAACGTTTCTAGGAGAAGGCAGAGCAGAACTCAGTCTCTCTCTCGCTGTCTCTCTCTCTCTCTCACACACACACACACACACACACACAGAGAGAGAGAGAGAGAGAGAGAGAGACCTTTTGGCTTTTTTAGTTTTAGTTAAATCTACAGTTTTGGTAAAAAAAAAAAAAAAAACTGTCAAATATTACTATCCCTGTGAAGACATTTGTTCCGCAACAAGAAATCAAAGCCTACACACACACACACACACACACACACACACACACACACACACATACACACACACATAGCCTCAGAACATTAAAAATCTATGAATTTCTCCTTAGAAGTGTACTGTAAGCGGTTTGGCTGAATCCACTGGGTCCTGTATCGGATTAGTGCTTCACTGGACTCCATCCAGAGTGCAGAGCTATTTAAAGCACGTCACCCTTTCATTCTTACACTTCTGTTCAGCCACGCATACACACGCAGACACTACGGCACACGTTAATTCTCAAATACGCACGCTTTAACTCTAACTCAAAACTATACTTACCTTTGACTTTAAACAATACAGATAAAGCAGGATTCAAATATATAAATATCTGCATAATATCTCTGAAGTAACTGTTTTTGTTGATATGGCAAGAGGACCACACTATTTATATGGGGTGCCAACATTTATGGATTAGCCACAGCATATGGCTATGACATCCGAAAATGACATTGTGCTTTTGAAGCAGTGATCTGGTCGAATATGAATATAAGGTCTTCTCCGAAAGTATTGGAACGGCAAGGCCAATTCTTTTGTTTTTTGTTTTTTGCTATGCACGGAAGATATTTGGTTTTGAGATCAAAGGATGAATAAGAGACGATAGAAGATCAGAATTGTGGCGTCTGCCACCAGATCTGGATGTAAATATGAGGAAATGAAAGCTGAAATTCTGATCTATCATCTCATTTCATCTTTTGATCTCAAACCCAAATGTCTTTAGTGCATAGCAATAAGTAAATAAATAAATAAAGACTTGGCCTTGCCGTTCCAATACTTTTGGAGGGGACTATATATTTATATACTGACTTGCCTAAGGCTGATATCTTGCTTCTTCATCTTAGATGCAAGCTGTGAAGCTCTTAGACAGCTGAGAGCTCACTTCAGAGTGAATTAGACAGAGGAAATGTACTCTTTTTTCCCATCACACATGGTATTTCTGAGAGAGAGACAGAGCGAGAGAGAGAATTAGGACCAAACCTTCCCTGTGTATCTACGCAAACGCAAATGACAACACCCATCCAAACACGCATTCCTGTTATACATACTCAAGAATGTGCATTCTTCCTAGTCCAGGTACGTTACTGTGGCTGTTATAACGCTCAGTACTCAAGGGGGAGATAAGGGAGAGTGTGTTTAAATCTTTGAAACGTTTCCAGTAACATTACTGATTCATACTGAAATGGCGTGACTTGGTAGTACAGTGCTTTTTAAAATCAGAGAAAACGCATCCACGCTACTTGCAGCATCCCCGCTACAGACATCCTTTCACCTTTTCTTGGTTCGAACAAATCTGTCCCGAAGCTGTTTCTACTTTCTGTCGACGGTTTCTTTGTCAGAGCTAACAGAACACGCAGGGATTTTCAACTGCTGTTTGATCGGAGTGCAGCGCTGATGGCGTATCATATGTACGTTTCGTTTATATGAATGAACCAGCACTGCAAGAGCCTGATCAAACTGCTGGTCTGCCTTGACAGTTGATGGGGAGAAATTAGCCTCTGTGCTTGCTGTGCATGCATTATAAATTTGGCCGTGACCCTTTTGCTAATGCAACGATGCATGAAATCATACTCTGAGTAGCTTGAAGCTTATGAGTATGCCTAGACACATAGGGTATGTTTTGGCCCTTGGTCTAATTGTACGTAACTTGCTCTGCCTTTCGACTCGTTAACAAGGTGCAGTCTTCTCTGTTTACATCAAATCAACATGGCCGCTCACACTGTGAACAGTGTAAAGTTCCCACTTCTGCTTCATGAATATCACTTCCTGGAATCTGACCTTGCAGCTGTTCTGTCCAACAAGTGAAACTTGGATCGCAAGTCCCAGTAGTATAGAAAAGTCCTAAATACACAATAACAGCAACAGAAATCTGGGTAAACTATATATACACACAATAAAAATACTGTACACCTGTTCATTCATGCAATTATCCAATTAGCCAATCACAAGGTCTTTTTCCAATCTTCAGATATGCAGTTTCAGTGAGCCTCTACCCACTGTAGCCTCCGATTCCTAATCTCAGCTGACAGGAGATCCAATGTAGTCTTCTGCTGTCGTAGCCTATCCGCCTCAAGGTTTGACATGTTGTGCATCATGAGCTGCTTTTCTGCTCACCACGGTTGTACAGAGTGGTTATTCGAGTTACCGTTGCCTTCCTGTCAGCTTGAACCAGTTTGGCCATTCTCCTCTGACCTCTCTCATCAACAAGAACTCGCAGGACTGCCACTCACTGGGTGTTTTTGTGTGGAGTTTGTGAGGCGAGGTTCTAGTTCAGCGAGGATTAGCGAAAGACTGATTCAGCAGAGTGATGGCCCTGGGGGAAAAGCTGTTCTTGAGTCTGTAGGTGTAGGCACAAATGGTCCTGTAATGCCTGCCAGATGGCAGAAGTGCAAACAGATGATGACAGGAGTGAAGAAGCTGGTAGCTTTGCTCAGACAGCATGCATGGTAGAGCTCCTCCAGGGCTGGAAGCTGGAGTCCAATGATTTTCTGTGTGCTGCAGGATGACCCGCTGTGAAGCTTTCTTGTCTGCCAGTTTGCTACCGGCATACCACAGTGCGATGCAGGACGTTAGCGTGCTCTCCGTGGGAAATGGTGTTGGTAACACATTAGAGGTCCCCTGAGATGTGGACACCCCTGCTGGTCACTCTCTCCACCATGTCTCCATTAATAAAGACTGGAGCATACTCAATACATCCAGACTTTCTGATGAGCTCAGGAAAGTAGAGAGCCAGATTTTTACCCGAGCACAACCACCCTTTAAGGTTCTGCACCTTGTCTCTGTAAGCCGTTACGTGATTATCTGAGATAAGATGAGCGATCTAATGATTAACAGTAAATAAGGACTTGGAGTTGAGCACTGGGTGATCTCAGTGTACCCTAAGCATTTTCAGAGACCAGTTTCTAAGAAACATTATGCAATCAAAACTGTCAAAACAAAGGGAAATCTTTCTAGCACTTAGTTGCCGACAGAACGCACACAAACACACACACACACACAAATAGCATCTATCAAGCCAGTGATATTACAGATGTGCAAACAGCTGTTCAGAGCCTCACCGAGAAGTAGAATAAACAGACAAATGTATGTCATGACCTCGTTTCTGGACTGAGAGAGTAAGAAAGAGACAGAGGGAATGAGTTATCAGGTGTTTTTAGGAGCTTATTACCCTATCCATCAGACATACATATACAGCACTCAGTGGAGCTATGATGAAAGAATGCTAATAAGACGTGTGTCATAGCTGTAAATTAGAGAACTCTTAAAGGATGGGTGTGAGACTGGGTGATTTGAGAGTGCAGGCTACTTTAGCTTTATTTTGGGTGCGGCACTGCAGTCCTTCTCTTCAATCCTTCCTGTCTTGGGGATTAATAAAAAAGCATGTTGTCATGTCTACTTCAATCTACAATCTGTGTGTCACTGAGGTCCAGCGCTCAGCTGACGCACATCCCTGTAGTCCATGTGATTATATAACACACACACACACACACACACACACACACACACACAGACAGACTGAATTGCCAGTCCCTAAAGAGAAAGGTTAGTCAGGGTGCCCTCGACTGAGACTATGAGCAGAGCATCTCTCTGGAGATGAGCAGAGAGAGAGAGAGAGAGAGAGAGAGAGAGAGAGCTTATATGTCTGCCAGCTGATAAAATCAGAGCTGAATTCATTGACAAATGACCTACTTTCTACACTCTATTCATATTCTGTCTCAAATGACTTTGCTGTAGGTATTCTGCCCCCCCATACACACACACACACACACATTTGTCTTACTATCCTTGTGAGTACCTTCCACTGACATGACTGTTAATGCAGTTAATTAATGCTATGCTGCGCTTATATCTAACCATAACCTTAACCTAAGTAACCTAAGCAACCTTTTTAAAAAAAAATAATAAAAGCTGTTTTTTTTTTTATTTGTCTGGCTCCCACAAGGTCAAAACTGTCAGAAAATCCTTTCCTTTTGGGGGCGTTTGGTCCACACTCACACACACACACACACACAATAACCATTTCACTTCACATTAAAATGAACACAAGTAGTTTATACATACACACGACTATGTTACAATACTCATCTATACTATTATAACACAGTGCTGGTGATTTCTCAATTCTGATTGGTCAGAAGGCATTGATTAATTTTCTGTAACAGCATCTCTGCAAGGTTTATATGACTGTGCTCAGTCTAATACGTTATTGCTTCTATAGTAACAACCACAGATTTATTTAGCATTTTTGGAAGGAGTCTCCAGTGTCAGGGGTATCTTTAATCGGTACAAAGCTGTACCTTTTGCTTTGGGGTTTCGCTGTAACTTTGCAAGCTGCATGTTTTGTCTTATTAACTTCAAGAGAGAAGAGACAGACTTGTGATGGAGTGATAAGAGGAACTAACTTGTTTCATTGCAGCATTAGGGTGATAACAGAACCTTTCAGATTGGGCCACAGCTAAAAATTATCAGGCTGCAGTGTTTCAAAGCAGTAACACTATATGCTAATGTCATTGCCAGACATTTAGTATGACACAAACAGTATGCAGTAACACACAAAGTATAAATTGGAAACACCTTTAGCCACTTCTTCAAAAATATGTACTCTGCTGTGCTTACTAAGGCTCTAACATACTCAAACATAGAAATGATTTATAAAGAATTTAGGATGTAGACAAATCATTATGTTGCTCATTGAAGTGACGTGTACTATACTGATACTGCAGCTTTATTTTCTGCAGCATCCAAGAGTCGTCCATGCAGTGAGGAATATCGTCGCATGCCTCCTCCCAAACCTAAGCGCAACCCCAACACTCAGCTCAGCACCTCTTTCGATGAGTCCTACATCCAAAACCATGGCACCAAATTCAAGTCCGCTTCTTTGCCACGGCGACAGAAGAAGAAGTCATTGTCACAGAATCAAAGCCCTGCCTTGGACACTGATGAGGAAGCAGAGCCTGTCTACATAGAGATGGTGGGAAACATCCTACGTGACTTTAGCCACTATACTGGAGGCAATGCTGATGAAGAAGACGATCAGGGAGAGAGCGTGTATGAGGAGATGAAATACCCCACCTACGAAGAAGCTGCCCTATCAACTGAGCATGTCCATGCACGCTGGGAGCCAAGCCTAGCTCCTGCGGTTTCAGATATAGACCTAACGCGATCATCAATCCCTCGTGGCTCACTTTGTGACATACCTGCCCCCTTTCCTAACTTACTGACTCACAGGCCTCCCCTGTTGGTGTTCCCCCCTGCACCTGCTCAATGCTCCCCAAATTCAGATGAATCCCCCCTTACTCCTCTGGATGTCACCAAACTCCCTATGATAGAGAACGTTGGCTATGGCAAACCTGGTTCTTCCCCAACGACTGGTGATTCTGGACAACCCTTGCCACCACAACAGTCTTTGGGGCAACACCACCATCACCATCATCACCATCATAAGAAGTCACTGGACAGTAAAGAATCTTCAGCCACCCATACAATCACAGTATCTGGACGTTCCTCGGCTCCACCTCTACCATCAGCACTATACAAGAGTGGTGGTTCTTCAGCGGCTCATGGTTACCCTCGCAGCCACTCTGCCTGCCCATCCCCTATCAGCATGGGCCGCTCTTTGACCCCCCTCAGCCTCAAACGTCCACCACCATATGACGCTCTGCTGACTGGCACGATTCCTCGCAGTGCCTCCGGAGTGTCGCACAGCTCCCATGAGAGCGGACGTCTTTCAAACTCCTCCAGCATCCATGGTGGATCCATGCAAAATGTTTCCACTGCATCAGGTGGATCAGGGGGGTCTAGTTCAGGGTCAGGAGGCCGTGGATGTCGAACACCAACCAGTCCACTGGACGAGCTCAGCAACTTGTTTTCCTCTAGCAAGAATATGCTGAGGAAAGGCTCCGGAGGGCGCAAGAACAAGGAGCTCAGTGAAAGTAAGTTACATTTGTTTTATAAGAAAAGTAATGTTCTGTTAAAGCTTAAAATAGAATGCACACTACTTTTTAATGCTTGATAAATGTGAAACACCTAATCGATGTGAAGAATCTGTAGTTTATGAAATGTTTGCAGAGCTTAACTGGAAAATGGTATAATCTTACTGGTATTCAAGTCAACAGAGGGAAAACAATATGTTGTGCAATCTTCTTTTCACAAATCAGTTCTTCTTTTATAATGATAACCCTAAAACCCCAACCCCAACCTTAACTCTAAACCCTGACCTTAACCCTAAATCCCAACCTTAACTCTAAACTCCAACCCCTACCTTAACTCTAAACCCCTACTCTAACTCTAAACCACCCTACCCCCCAACACTACCCCTAACCCTAACCACTAATCCTAACCCCAACCCTAAACCCAACCCCTTAACCCTTCCACAGAAATTCCGCAATTTGTGCAATGACTATGAGGTTAAAGTTTAGAATATCAGCTTCAGTTTCAAGGTTTTTTTTATCCATCTGAACTATAACAGGACTGGCAAACTTTATTATAGATAGTACATTTCAGGGAACCACAAGCAGTTCGATATCTCATACCGTCTTGGTTACATGGGCTTATATGTCCACCACTGGAGCAGTCTCAGTTGTTCACTTGTCATTACTGATGATGTGACTGACGGTAGCAGCAGATAGCGATTATGATCCATCTAATGTAGATGTAAAAAGAATCTGCTAATAATTCTAACAGTCTGCTATCTAACATCCTAGTGTTTCTGTGCTTCAGTACTGCAGCAGGGTTATGGACTGGTTCTTGGCTCTGACAGTGAATACATTATGCAATTAGAAGTGGTGGCTGGTGGTGATATTAGATGGGAGGCTAAAATCTAATATCAATAGCTTGACAATGAAGCTATTAGGGTTGGGCAATGCATTATATCACAAGGTGTCACTGATGGCGTAATAAGAATGATGCAGGTGAAACTATCATACACACACCCACACTTAAAGGCAGGTAGACACTTTGTGATTTCTAATTTATTTTTATTAATGCTGTACTGGGTTGATGCAGTGTTTTTCCCAAATAGTAAGCATGGTATACAGAAATGTTGTAACTCTATCATTCAAGCCGAAAACACTTATGGTACTGTTGTCATTTTGTGTAATTTGTACTTTCATTGGACAATAGTCTGTCTACCTTTCTAGAAATGATGAGTAAATAATCAACCTCGTTCACATTACACCCTTGACTGTATTTCACACGCGCCTCCTCAGTCACAGCTGATGTGTTACAGATGTGTCAGCGAAGCAGGATGAAAAATATTAGCGCAAATGAAGATGACAGGCTGCATGGATCTACAGTCTGGGTTAGAAAGAAATCAGCCCCAGCCTCACTTCTTCAAATCATTCTGTGTATTTTTCAAAGACCATCTTTAGTGCTGTTTTTCTTGGTTCCACAAAAGGTGTCGGCAAATAATCTGATGTGGATGCCACACTAGCGTATTTACACCAGCCGCCCCTGATAATTAGTCAGTTCAGGGTTAGTAGAAGTGTCACTGTTAATCTTTCTCTGACTGCTGAACCAGGCAGACTAATGGACCAAAGTTCATGTCCCATTGCACCCCTGCTGCCTCCTTCTCTCTCAGCCATGCTAATGAGTGTGTGTATGTGTGTGTGTGTGTGTGTGCAGTCACTTGGTTGTGTGTGTCTAATCCTGTCAGTGCTGTGGGCAAGCCTTGTTTTTTTTCCCCATAGGTTAATTATTTAATGCATAGGTTTCTCATGGGCTGTGTAGCACAGACTGTCTACAGGTCAGAATCTGGGAACACACACACACACACACACACACAAATGCACCCACAAAGAAGATCAGTTAAGCATTCTCTGGTGGGTCGTCCACTGTTTATTACCATCAGTGCTTCACTATGGCCTGGTGTTAATAGCAGAGGAGGATAATTAAGTGGAAATTAATAGAGCACAGCATGGAAAATGGAACCACAGTGACTTGAGTGAACATATGTTACATGTTATTATTTTGTTTAAATATCTTATTTTTTCATTTAGTACTGCCCTTCAGAAACTACATAACATATCTACAGTATATGTTTCCCAGAAGACAAAATAATAACAATTTTCACCAATCATCCTGTTCAAAAGTTTACATCCCCCTGGCTCTTTATGTATCGTGTTGCCTTCCTGAGCATCAGTGAATGTTTGCACCTTCTGTAATAGTCGTGTTCGAGTCCCTCAGCTGTCCTCAGTGTGAAAAGATGGATCTCAGCCTCATATAGAGCTGCTGTTGGAAAGGGCGCAAATATGCAGAAGATGCTGGAAAAGCAGAGAATGTGCAGGACCTGGGGGATTTTTCTGAAGAACAGTGTGCAGTTTAACCGCTCAGGACAAACAAGGGATTCATGAACAACTATCACAAAACATAAAAACAGTCGTTGATCATTTGTTGAAAAACATTAGTTTTCCGGCACAGAATGAAACGTTACAGAAAAATGTTTGTGTGTCAGTAAAGAAAGCAGCAGATTCCA
>JAKKZJ010000014.1:1092276-1119458 GCA_033441845.1 Pangasius mekongensis
CACACACACACACACACACACACACACACACACACACACACACACACACACACACACACACACACACACGCACACAACAGGGTCACTCAGCACAATGAGGTCCCATCCATGGAAACGCACATATCAATCTCCAAAGCATGACCCTAAGCAACATGGCGAAAGGCACGCTATCTTATGAACGTCTGCAAATTTTTATAATATATTGAAAAAAAAAAAGCCTACTATTAAACGAATAAGACATTATTCAGCCTATTTCCTGACTATTTTTTTTACTGAGTTCAATCACAAATGCATTAAGAACTCATTTCTAAGAAGCAAAATGATCTGCTAATAGAATAAGTCCATAATCTCTCATGAGAAATAGGACATAAAATTGACTTTACTATATTAATAAGATATTCGTTTTATAGTAAACTTCAGGAATTCCCTTCAGTGTAGTTATTTACTGGATCCACAAAATGAACCTTACCAGTAACCATCTGTCTCGCTCACTTTATCACACACACACACACACACACACACACACACATTCCTATTAGGAATCTGCAAATTCTAGCATCTACTCATATTCAGTAATCCATCACACACAGTCTCACATTCCCACTACACTCCTTCACACCCTCATCTCCCTCTTTTTGGTCTCAAGTTCTCACTGTACACTGAATGCTAGTTATGCAACTAACTGAACTATGAACCCTGAATCACCCAGATACCGTCTTGTTCCCATGCGCGTACATGTCCGAGACCTTCCAGCGATGGACGTACATACTGTATCGTAGCAACTCCGGGAACTCCACAGGTTACCTGGGGTTCATGGAACTACAGTTCCGTATGTAAAGAGTGTTTTATTTTCACCCCTCCTAACTGCCAGGGGTGGTGAGAACTATCTGGATAATGTAGGCCAACAATGTCATGAAGAACTGGATTCACTATAAGGTCCAGAGAGGTGTCCAGAGAGGTGTCCGCTGAACTCACAATCCTGAGAAGGTTCATGTTAAACTTGTAGAACCTTGAGAAAGTGCATGATGATGCCCAGGTAGTATTAGCATAGAATTCCTGAAGCAGCACACCTATGAAAATATGCTCCTCATGCAATGGCATGTCACTGTAAGGTCTAGGCATCCTGTCCATCTATAGGTCACGGTGATGACGTCCAATACCCCAGTTGGCCAGCGTCTGCTTAGACCTGGAGGTCTCCTCCATGGCAGATGAATGGTTGGTCTGAGGATCAGCTATCTAGTGTTCAGTCTGAATAGTACCATATAGTAGCATGTGTACCAGTCACAGCAAGGAACACTCTGAGGATTTGTTTTGATTGAGTGCTTCAAGGTCAATCAACTGATCCAGAAAATTGGGTGACATGACCTTGGGCAGACGTCCCGGATTCAACCATGCGGAAACACCCTTCTTTTTGCAGAAGGGATCACTAGCAGGAAGCCACTTTTCAGAGACACACATTCCCGTTCAGCATCTTGCATATACTTGTCAGGAGGGGCCTCACTGATCTTCAGCACAAGGGCAAGGTCCCACACAACACTCTTAGGGAATCATGGCATCCAGATGGAGGCACCTTGCCCCTTTCAGAAAGTTCGTGGGAGAGCACATGGACAGGATGACTCTCCGCGTCTAAGCAGAGTGGATCGTTGGAACGCAGAACAGACTGGTCATTAATACACAACCTGCACTTTCCTCTCCAGAGATACTTCGGAGGCTGGCACGAAGTGTGACCACTGATATCTAATAAGCTAATGAGAGAAAGCTGACTTGCAGCTAACAGATCCCATTCATTTCCTACAACACGTGCTGGTAGTAATGTATAAAAATACACTCATCAGGGTCGAAGAAATGAGAGGAGGCTATCCCCAGCATTGGAGGACAGATTACCTGTAGCTCCATCTGTAGTCACAAGTTGTTACGTGAACAGCTCCATATTGTGTTTATGTGGTCCAACGTGTGTGAGGTGAGAAGAAGAAGAAGAAAGATGACAGTACGATAGCAGTATTTATTGCAAATATTGTCACTGTGATCCCTATGTGACTGGAAGGTCTCGACATGTGTGTGTGCAGGCAAGAAGGTATCCTGGCGGTGAAATAGAACTTTATTTCTCCCTTTCTACATATTGCTATACACTCCCCGAAGATCACTCATGAATTAGTACAACTTTCATCCCTTTGCTTGTTCTTATGCTCACTGCGAGGAGCCGAAGACCAGACGTGTGTTGCTAAGTTTTACAATACTGTACGTCACAGGTGTGTTAGCGACATGCTGACAATTTGGTCTAATCTTTATATGAAAGATCCTTTTTTTGAGTCAACATCACATGCGTAAGCTGTGCTAAGATCTAATTTACAGTACAACTCGTAACCATAACCACACACACACACACACACACACACACACACACTCACACACACTGTGTGTGTGCCATTTTTTGTGTTATCAGTTCAAAAAATCTCAGTGTTACAATTTTTTAAAAGTGTATTGCTAGTCAATGTTAGTTAAGATCGGAGCACTGGCTAACTTACTCGTAAGTAAGTGAAGTACGACAACATTGGATTGTTTTTAGATAAAAACTGGCTTCTTTTTGTTCAAGTTTACTGTTTTATTTAAAAGTTGACTGTTTTTAAAGTTGGCTTCTTTTTTTTTTTAGTTGACTTGAGTTCTTTATTTACAGATGTACTGTTTTATCTAAAAGTTGACTGATGTTAAATAACGTTAGCTTTGACTTCGTTTTTAAATTTGACTCTGTGTTTAAAAATGACTTCTTTTTTTTTTTGGACTGAAGGGCTGCCCAGTCTTGTGAACTTCTTAACGTTGTTATTTTGTTGTTGCAGTTCTCAGATTTTACTGCCTTTCCTGTCACTACCTCAAAGTCACAGAGTCATGTGATGTTTTACTTAACACTAATTTGTTTCATCCGGCTTATGTGGGGGGAAAAAAAAAAACGGCACCAAATTACTCTTTTAAAAAAAAGGACTTGTGATGTTGATGTGATGTCAAGCAGCCTTGAAATCTGTGTTATGAAATTTGAGAAAGAGAGAGCGAGAGAGAGAGAAAGAGAGAGAGAGAGAGAGAGAGAGAGAGAAAGAGAGAGAGAGAGAGAAAGAGAGGAACTTGGGATACTACTAAGTTTATTTTATGTGTATGAATGGGACCGATATATACATACACATGTGTGTATGTGTGCCTTTGTGTGTGAGGCTTTCAGGGTGGTGGGCTGGTTTCCAGGGTGACCGCCAGGCGTGTATTGCCCCAAGCTTGTGCCTCTTTTTCACTCACACACACACACACACACACACACATAGAAAAGCCCCTGCTTGGAGCACACCCCCACCAGGTCTCAACATTCCTCTTCTGTTACCACGACAACCTCCAAACCAACAGCTCAGTGGCTCTTTAACCCTTCAGTGACCTCCCAGCAGAAAGACTTCCTTCACCTCACACACACACACACACACACACAGCCACAGGGACATGTGAACATGCACGTATGCTCTAACACAAATACTTAAGCTTGTGTTGGCCCCCTCATTATCTCGGCCTGATTGGTCTGGCAGTTTTTAGAGCATAGGGCGGACTGTTAAAACCATATACGTGGTCAGATTTTCTGACGTTTTCTACTATGCATAAAGTTCTGAAAACTTTCCTCGACTGAAATCTGTTTCTCGTTTGCATTCTAACAGTTTCAAAGTCTCGTTACTTCGCGTTTAAAGATTTCGTTCCAATTCCTGAAAGACGCCACGTCTATCTCCACATTTACACTCACCATCCACTTTAATAGGAACATCTGCACACCTGCTCATTTATGCAGTTATCTAACCGGCCAATCACGTGGCAGCAGCACAATGCACGGAATCCTGCAGATGCAGGTCAAGAGCTTCAGTTAATGTTCACATCAGAATGAGGGAAAAGTGTGATCTCTGTGACTTTAACCGTGGCGTGGGTGTTGGTGTCAGATGGGCTGGTTTGAGTTTTTCAGAAACTGCTGATCTCCTGGGATTTTCCCACACAACAGTCTCTAGAGTTTACACACAGAATGGTGCGAAACGCAAAAAACATCCTGTGTGCAGACGGAAACAGCTTGTTGGTGAGAGAGATCAGAGGAGAATGACCAGACTGGTCTGAGCTGACAGACAGGAAGTCTATAGTAACTCAAATAATCACTCTTTACAACCGTGGTGAGCAGAAAAGCATCTCAGAAGGCACAACACATCAAAGCTTGAGGTGGATGAGCTACAAAAGCAGAAGACCACATCAGGTTCCTCTCCTGTCAACCAAGAACAGGAATCTGAGGCTATCACGGGCGCAGACTCACCCACACCGGACCGCTGAAGACTGGAAAAACACCAGGTGATTTTTTTTTTCTAATCTTCCACTGTCCAGTTTGGGGGAGTGAATGGAATTACAAATTACAAAAAAACAGAGGATGTATTTTCAATTATACTGTATGCGATAAAGATATGTATTGAAATGCTTTTTAAAAGAGTATGTTTGTGCCTGTGGTGTGTATTAGTGTGTATTAGTGTGTATTAGTATATACTGTGTGTGTGTGTTGGTAGATATTGGCGTGTTTTAATTTGAAAGCACACAGAAACCACCCACACATCAATGAACTATATCATATGTTTAAACACACACACACACACACACACACACACACACACACACATACAAATGGAAAAGAGCTGATGCTTTCTCACTCTAGCTCAGAATGTACTTTCGGCTTAAATCAAAGAGTTCCCACTAATCCACAACACACACACACGCACACACACACACACACTCACATATTTCTTTGCATTCCCATACAGTATCTTGAAGGATTACAACTTGCTGTTGTACGGGTGTGTGCTTGTGTCTATGTGTGTGTCTATGTGTGTGTGTGTGTGTGTGTGTGTGTGTGTGTTCACAGGGAGTTGATATTAAACAGTGAGGTTTGGATGATGGGTATTCATATGACTTAAAGCAGGGGTTCCTAACCCTTTTAAGAACGCAGGCAGAACCACAAGCCACAACATTTTTGACAGACCTGTGTGTATTTATTGTGCTCCTCACACCTCACCCTTTTACTGCATCTTTAAATTATCTTATCTTTAATCTTTTTCTCAGAAACATTTCAAAATGTTGGACACAATTCTTTTAGAGATGGTAACACTTTCTATGTAGCCCATATTTATTAATCATTATAACTGACCTTATAATTCTTTGTAAGTTGGTCATAATTCCTTGGATGCATTTTTTATTCTAATATATATTTTATTCATTATTTAAGCTCTACTTTTTTTTTTTTATAAAGCTAAAGATAAAAAGGTGCTATAAAGGAATTTTCAATTCCTTGAAAACGTATAATCTTATAATAATGTTTATATTAGTATTTATGACATTACAGACACCTAATTCCAGATTAATTACAAAAACACATACATTATTCCAGTTCGGAAAAACTTTCCTTGTCCGAGTACAAATAGAACCAACTAAGGCCATTAGAAAATATTGCTGGACGGGTGAAAAAAAAAAATGGCAAAAATGGGTGGGGTTGGACTTCGGATGTGAGCTGGAGTGAGATTTAAAAACTTCCACGCGCACCTCAAAATACTTTTCAGTGCTTTTCCTGTTGCATCAACTAAAGAAGAACCAGCTGATTCGTTGGATCAGGATCATTAGAGCAAGAACAACCCACAAACAAAAACAGGACAGCGTACTCCAGGATTAGGGCCGGGAACCAACGGTTTACCTGTTTCCTGCTAAATTGTTACCTTTCTATCCCAAACCCCACTATAATGTAGCTTAAATGTGCAGACTGTAGCTTAACTTTGAAGATTGGAAAAAAAGACCAGGTGATGTTTTCCCAATCATCAGTTGTGCAGTTTTGCTGAATCCGTGGTCACTGTAGCCTTGTTTTGCTGTTCTTAGCTGACTGGAGTGTCCACAAGCGTAGTCTGTAGTCCATCTGCCTCAAGGTCTGATGTGTTGTGTGTTCTGACATGCTTTTCTGCTGACCGCGGCTGTAAAGAGTTGTTACTTGAGTTACCGTAGACCCCCAGACCATTCTCCCGTCACTGGATGTATTTGGCTTTGCGCACCATTCTGATGTTTGACGTGAACATTAACTGAAGCTCTAGACCAGCCAGATGATTGGCTGATTGGATAAACCTTAAAAAGGTGTCCTTATTAAAGTCTATACTGTATTTTGTTATTATTGTGTTTCTGTAAGTTATGCTTTCCAGACAGCTGAATCATTTAATTCTGATTAGGAAACACGAATCACAACAACATCCATAACCTCATACTTAGAAATCAAGGAACTGGCGGTGTTACTAAACAACTTCCTTGTGCATTCTTTCCAGATGCCTTACAGCTGTTACAATGATCACAACTAGCACCTAAATGTTATCTCCACTGCGCCACTGGATAAATGTCAAAGATCAGATAAAATTGTGCAAGACTCTTTTTACAGTTCTGTCACAGTCTCCTCCGAACTCAGAACCCTAACGTAAGCCAACTGTTGAGGAATTCAAGCATTTCTATTAACACACACACGCACACTTTCACCTACTCACACACTTACACCTACTCACACACTTACACCTACTCACACACTTACATGTACATGCTGATTTCATGTACATAGTGTAGTCATGGTGCCTAAAAACACAGATACACACACCAATCTGTAGACACAACAGAGCCTTTGAAGCTCTCTAAAAGCAATATATCCCAGCTGGAAATGGTCTGCTGCACATCTGCATAGCAGTAAACACACACACACACACACACACACACACACACACACAGAGGAATCTGAAGTTAGATTTTGACCATAACCATCCATCAGATAAACATACACCAATGCAGAGCAGTAACGGAACGTGGTGTTCAGTTCATGGCCGGTGTATATGTGTGAAGTTTAGACAATGCAGTGCAGAAGGATTTGGTTTTTGTTTGCATTATTTTATGAGTTTTAATAGTCCAGAGTCCAGAGTATTTGCACTGGATAGACTATTATTGCCTGTAACCCTATGGCATGTTTCTATTAATCTGGAACTGACATACGCAGCCGTGCATTCGTATTCACCCCACTTGAACTTTTACACTTTTTGTACTGTTGCAGCTTGGGATTGAAATGAGCTTCTTTGGGACTATGTTATCACGGTGTCACGGTGAAGCACGGTGGTGGTAGCATCGCGCTAAGCGTTAATCCCCCATATGAGGATGGGTTCTCTGTTGAGTCTGCTTCCTCTCAAGGTTTCTTCCTATCACCATCTCAGGGAGTTTTTCCTTGCCACCGTCGCCCTGCTTGCTCATCAGAGACGTCACACACACACACACACACACACACACTTCACTTTACTTTTGTTTGTGTAAAGCTGCTTTTAGACAATGACCTTTGTAAAAAAAAAAAAGCGCTATACAAATAAAAATGAATTGAATTGAATAATCTTGGAAGCTCATTTGCTCCTCTGCCTGATAGCCTCGTTACCTGTTCACTGACTTTTCGTGGACAGCATCCTCTAGGCAGAGTCGCGGTTGCGCCGTATTCTATCCATTTTTTAAACAGTAGATTTAATGACGCTAGCAAAATGTTCAAAGTGTGGGATTTTTTAAAATAATTTAAATATTTCTAGAATTTTTTTCCTGACTTCCTCTCTAACATACAGTACTCTGAGGTCTTACTGGAACAGATCTTTTAATGTTGAGATCACGTGACACTGCATATGCGTGAACTCCATTAATATTGATTACTATAATATTGAATACTTATGCAATCGCAACTTTTTACATCTTTGATTTGCATTGTTAATTGCAAACTAATTCGATTCCCAAGATTGCACACACTACACATGTTGGAAAAGTTCACGTGAAGGGTGAATGTTTTATGCAAGCGACTCATGCAGACTCTTTACTCTATCTATGGAGTGCACTTCACAGTGCATAAGCAAACAGATTTCTCCCTCTGTAGTGCCCTGAGGGTTGAATGCAGAGCTATTTTGGTGGTCTGGAATGTTAGCAAACACCTTGTTCCACCCCTATAAAACTGTCCTTACAGCACTGGATCTGGAGTGCGCACTAATGCTGTAAATTCTGTGCTCTCTAATCCAAGTCACACACACTTTAATGTGAATTAGCCCCAATGTTACCGCTGCTCCTGATGGATTCTGCATGACCAGGCCAGTATTTTTGGATTATTTTGTACCACAACTGTGGCAATAAAGCTCTATAAAGAAGGCAGACAGTGTTTCCCTTCCGCCTGCTCAAGCTAAATTTGGAAGCAAAGGAATGAGGCAGGAAATGCTATCAGAGTTCAGCTTGCAAATAGGAAAAAAAAAAAAAAAAATCTCAGTGAAACTTTATATAACAACAAGGCGAGGGGACCATTTTGAATGACATTTTCGCTGATACGAATAGTCTTTGGTTCCTCGGGGTGTTTTAATGGACATTGAGCAAATCCACCTACTGATATATTTTAGAAGGAAAGCCATGCGAGGAGAACCTGCAAAACTCCTCACAGGCAGTAACCAGAGCTCAGGATTCAGATCTTATGTCATAGCATGCTGTTGTTTGTTTTAACCATATACCATCTACTGTATGCCTGCTATGCGGAGAGGGCTTACTTTACTTCCTCCCTCTGCGTCTATTCATTTCAGGGTCGGATGAGGACACATCTGTATAGCATTATCCACCAGACTGTACTAGGGCCTCTTCATACATCACACCATAACACACACACATATATTTTATATATATATATATATATATATATATATATATATATATACACAGTCCTTGCCGAAATTATTGGAACAGCAAGGCCAATTCTTTTGCTTTCACTATACACTGAATAGATTTATGTTTGAGAACAAAAGATGAATATGAGATGATAGATCACAATTCCAGCTTTCATTTCCTCATATTTACATCTGGATGTGTTAAACAACTTAGAACATGGCACCTTATGTTTGAACCCACCCTTTTTTTTTTTTTTCAAGTGATCAAAAATATTGGAACATGTGACTGATAGGGTATTTCTTGCTGCCCAGGTGTGTCATGTTAGATTGATTGTTTAATGAATCAGTAGACTACTATTGGTTTGACAAGCCTGGAAAAGCATCACAAAAGAAGAATGCAACAGTTTGGTGAAGTCACTGGGTCGCTGGCTTGAAGCGGTTACTGCAAGCAAGAGATGTGCAACCCAATATTAAGTGTTACTAACATAAGTTTACTTTAAGACTATCTGTTCCATTACTTTTGCTTGCCTAAAAATTGGGTGGTCTGCCCCAAAGGGTGTTTAACACATCTAGATGTAAATATCAGGAGATGAAAGCTGAAATTCTGATCTATCATCTTTATATATATATATAAACACACTGTTTCTGTCTCTCTTTCCCTCATATCTTCTCTTTAGCCCGACCAAACCTCGCAAAACTTTCCAGCTTTTATAACTTCTATTTCCTTACTTCTCTCTCCTGCCCTTTGCTTTTTCCTAACACTGGCATTGCTAATTAATGCAGAGCAAGTGGCATTTACAATAACAAAACTGAGATTAAGCTAGGGCTCCCGGGTCCTGGTTTGATCTTGGGCTTGAGGTTACTGACTGTGCAGAGTTTTCCATCTTCTCTCCACGTCTGCATGGGTTTCATCCGGGCTCAGTGGATTGGCTATGCTAAATTGTCTGTCATTATAAATGTCTGTATGTGTGTTCTGCAATAGACTGGTGTCACATCTGGGGTGAATTTCTTCCACTTACACCCAGGGTTTCTGAGATAAGCTCCAGATCCACCATGACCTTGACCAGGGTAAAGAACTTACTGAAAATGAATGAATGAGATTAAGCTGCTAGCTCTCCGTCGAACTGATCAGTGTGACCAAATTCCTGGAATGTTTCTTTAAATTTCCGCTGTGGGATGATTTTTTTTGTGCATTCATTTTCAGTAACTGCTTGATCCTGGTCAAGGTCATGGTCATGGAGCCTATCCCAGAAACACCAGGTGTCGGGAAGGAATACACCCTGGATTGTTTCGGCCAAGTTTCCCAGCCAACGTGGGATGGGTGGCAACTGTACTACTGCCCAATGCTGGCACCAGAGCCAGACACATTTCTACTGCTGTAGATCACCTCAAACTCTGGACTTGTCTGATTCATCTTGGTGCTCTACTCCTGCTCTCCTCCTCCTGATTCTTTGGCATTTATCTATCTTATGATATAACTCCTTGTTAGAGCAGTGGATAATCTCATAGACTTACATTTCCAAAGATCCTCTATGCCTCTGCCGTGTTCATCCCAAGAATCTTAGTCATAATATTCTCAAACTAATACCAAACCTTCTAACACATGTAGCTCTGTTTGCTTTTCCTCTATTAGATTGTAAACTCACCAACAACTTTATTAGGACCACCTGCACGCCTGCTCATTCACCCAATTAGCCAATTATATGGCAGCCTCGCAACGCAGAAAATCATTCAGATACAGGTCACAAGCTTCAAACATCAAATATCAAAATAGGGAAAAATGTGATCATAGTATCTTTGGCCATGGCATGATTGTTTGTACCAAAAGGTTTGAGGGCTGGTTTGAGTACTTCAGAAACTGCTGATCTCCTGGGATTTTCACAGAAAGGTGCAAAAAACATCCAGTGAGCGGCGTTTCTAAGGGCGGAAACGTTTTACTGATGAGACAGGTCAGAGGAGAACAGCCAGACTAGTACAAGCTGACAGGAAATATATGGGAACTCAAATAACCGCTCTTTACAACTGTGGTGAGAAGAAAAGCAGCTCGGAATGCACAACATATAGAACCTTGAAGTGGATGGGCTACAAAAGCAGAAGACCACCTACTCCTGTCAGCCGAGAACAGGAATCCGAGGCTACGGTGGGCACAGACTCACCGAAACTGGATAGTTGAAGATTAGAAAAACATGACCGGGTTTTTTCCAACCTTAAACTGTTTCAGTGAGCCTGTGCCCACTGTATCTTCAACCTCAGGCAGTATTTCCTTACCACTGTTGCCTCTGGCTTGCTCAGTAGGGATCTAAATCTACATCCGGATTTCTGTAAAGCTGAATTTTTAGCCATCTTCCTGGAGACTGTAGCTCTGGAAAAGCCATTTTGAATATTTGGCACATAGGGATCGTTTAAAAGCGCTGTCTGTCTTTAAAAAAAAAAAGCCTCCTGGACTTTTAATGAGAGACTTGGGCCACATTCTTGACATTTTTATCACTCAGCCTCCAGGTTACCTGTAAACATTCTGTAAACAGGTGTGTGTGTGTGTGTGTGTGTGTGGGAAGAGGTTTGGAGGGACTTCAAAGGGTATGACTGGGACCTGATATAAAAAAGCATTCTTCTGGAACAGAATGCAGACTAAATGGTTCCTTAAGTGCTAAAAATTCATAAACTACCAAGCACAAGTAAATCAAATTGCGGGAATGATAGTTTGCTCTTACCTGTAATCACCAGGTCCATCGTGTTGCTGCATGTTTCCTGCTGCATTTCTTTCCTCCTTTAGTATTAGTTTCTATGTGATTTGGGATTACCATTCAAACAGTGAGAATTCACAACATGAGAAATGATTCATAGGGGAATGAGGGCCCTTACTCAGGGCTAGGAGATGCTTCAGCCAATCAGCAGGGCTCATGCAGGATAGCTGTCCAGGTGTGCAAAATGCTATAGGTGCTATAAGGTGGGCTGTATATCCACATAGCTGGCTAAAGCACCTCAGTTCTCCTTTAAGGAAAACCATCATAAGGTGCATCTGTAACATGCTGGACCACCACGAGCTGCCAGAACAGCTTCAGTGTACCTTGGTGTGGATCTGTGCTGATGGAGTGAACACAGCTCTTTTAAAAGACATGCTAAAGCTCAAGACAGTTTGTTTACTGCTACTGTTTTATTTGTGACCATGTGCTGTCCATTATGGGGGGTTGGTTTGGGTTGTGATGAGAGTTGGTTGTAGCTACATATAGCTTCTAAAACTAACTAATCAGGCTGTTTGCTTGACCTGTTATGTGCTAGGCTTTGTACTAGCTTCACTGGCAAATTAGCAAAGCAAGCTAATACAGCAGTGTGCCATCACTATTAGCTACAAGCCTCATTCGAGGTCCTATGTATTAAACCATACTCAAATGTCATCATCTGTACATCGTGGAGAACAAGGGAGCAAGTTTCCTGTACTTTAAACTGCAATAAACACCATGAGTAGCTCATTAAATATATCATTTAGATCCATCCCGTTTTTGCAAAACAGAAAAATCTTCATTTTACTCCACTGGCTCGTTGTAGATGTTGGTGTTTATCAAGTCCTTGGTGCTTGTTTTCTGAGTAACTGATTACATTTTGCACGCAGTCTTCAGGACCTGATCACTACAGTCAGCTACTGAAAAGTGCCAGGTGATATGATCTGTTTTATTCACCCTGCAGGTTCCACAACCTTCAAGAACTGGCTGAAGACTCAGCTCTTCAGGGAGCATTGCTCTCCTGAAAGTGTGTGTATCTGTAAGTATATTCAGTTTTCATCGTATGCAGAGATGACTGATGACACATCAGTCACATCACGGACACGTTCCTCTGTTCCAAGTCTAATGAAATTGTATAATTTGTAGTTTCCCTGACTGTGCGCAGTACCCCTGAGCACTAGCACTTGCTCCAATTGGCTGGCATCGCATTTCTTTGTTATTTATACAACTTGCTGAAATTCTCTAACGTGCTGTAACTCTGACAGCAGATCCGTCTGCAACGTTATCATTTCAATAGTAACGACTCGCACAATGGACGCTCCACATAAACAGATTACAATTTGTGTATAATTGTTGATATGGTGAAGTTTTGCATAAGGAGACGTCTCCAGTGTCAGCGTTCGGATTAAACTGTTGAATTCAGGCCACAATTCCTGACCTGCACTTTAAAACTGTGAATATTACTCTATCATTATAATTTTTTTTAACAAAAAAAAAAAAAAAAACGACTTCTACTCCTCTACTAATAATGCGCACTTGTCATGGAGTCGGTTAGTAAACTGAGCTAAAATGGACAACTTGGTTTCAACAGGCTGAAATGTTTTTTTAAAAAAAAGTAGCAAAATAAACACCACGAAGAGACAATTTTCTACTTTATTACATAAGATTTCGAAAAAGATTCCATTCTCCTAAAGAAAAGGGGAGCGAGGAGGGTATCCACAGGCCTCGCCTTAATGCTGGTGTGCGCTTGCACATGTCCCTTTGTATAATGTTCCAGCCATTCGTCCTTTCACACATTCCTTCAGGAGAAAAGCAACAACGAAAGTATTTGTTAGACCATGCACTCTTTCAACGGTCCACCCATCAAATGTGTGTTACTAATTATTTTTTTTTTTATTTATTTTTTCACAATGCAATATATACAGGTTAGGGTGTAGATTGGCCATATACAACTTGGCAATTTAAGCGTTGACTCGGGTTCTGAAGAGACATCAAAGTTCCCAGAGCAGGTGACATCTGCACTTGTTGGGTAAGTACCGTTTTTGTGTTTTTTTTCCTCCAAGAATTGAATCCTTTCCCCCCAAAAAAAAAAGAACAGATTATACAAGAGTTTGCAGTTTTAAACAGACACTTAAGATCAGAAGACATTTCCAAATCCCATGTCAACTGTATATCAAGGCACAAGGCAAGAAAAACAAAGAAAAAAAAATGTTAAATACACAAACATCCACAAATTACAAGTGGCACATTTATATTCAATAATTTACAGATTGTTCTCGATGTGTTTTTTGTCCGATCAGCAGCAAGTGTGACACTTTGAGACCTTTTTTTTTTTTTTTTTTTTTAAATCAGTTTTCTCTTAATTCTTGCAGACATGACATTGAGAGCATGTCACAGGAAAGATTTTTATGCAAAAATAAAATGAAATTTAAAAAAATAAAATAAATAAGATCTTTTTTTAAAGAAAAAAAAAAGAAAAAAAAAGAAAAGTTGCAAACAAATGTACTGGCTTCCAAGGTTTAACAGCAACGCACTGTAAATCGTAGACTGGTATTGCAACACTTGTACTGCAGGTTCAGTCAACAATGTTCGGGTATAAACTGCTAGATAGCCTGCGTATAAATTAAAAAGTATCAAAAGTACCGTTTGTTCGTTTGCGGGTTTCTGAGTGGGCTTGATTGAGAAATGTATTCCAAAAAAAAAAAAAAAAAAAAAAAAATTACAATTTTACAAATAAAATACAACAGTGAACAAACACTCCCATGCTAGCGATGACCATTAGGTCACCTTTATCATTTTTTTTTTTTTCCCCCCCACAAAGCAATCATGTGACAAACTTTATGTACCATCGTGTTCACTGCAGTGGTTGTAGGACACAGGTTCCTAACCCTTGGAGTCCTGGTGTTACTTACTCGAGGATTCCAGTGGATAGGAACGTGTTTCCGGGGACGCAAAACAGATTTCAAAAGCATAAAGCGATCTCACCAACCTTGAGACGCGTTTCGTACCGATTGCATTTTTTAAACGTGCAAGAACGGATAGACCGGCGTGACCAAACGAACGCCACCTAAATGAGTTCAGCTGCAGCGTGGCATATAATTACAGGCCACCTAACTCGCGACACCTTCGCCCGGAAGTGTAAACCTCGAACAATACAGCCGAGACGAGTGATATGATTGGCTGCGACAAATGACCTTATCCAACCATTTTTGTGCGCTTACATGAAGGAAAATTGCACATGGCTTTTTTGGATTACGCCATCATGCCCTTGTGTCGTATAGCAGCGATCGTGTAGGTAGTTGTGGTTGCCTAGGGTCCTGAAAGTGTAAATGTGAAATCATTTTGACCTGAAGAGTATCTGCTGTGTCAGATATAGTACCTTAAACAGCGGCTCCTCAGAGTAGTCTGAAAGCGTAAAGAGCGAAGAATAATGACACTTGGGAAATAAAAACAACCCATGGAAAGGAAAGTAGACGTAAAGGGGGTCACAGTGTGAATGTGTGTATGGCAGTGTGTGTGTGTGGTTCGTCACAGTGTGTCAAGGGTGGACAAATCAGTAGACCAGGACAATGTCCAAGGTTTTTTTTAAATTTGTTTTTTTTTTTTTTTTATACGTAGTTACCAGGCAAATAGGTTCAACAACCAAAAAGCGCTTGATGATGTAACTATAGCGCACTCCACCCATTCTACTCTACCCTCCTCACCACCTGGCGTGCTGCACGCTTTGGCCGAGAAGATCTGGTTGATGATATAATGTTTTTACTGTGGATTATTTAGCATGCACGGATGACAGACAATCACGCAAAGCCATCATACAAGTCACCATGCAGTTGCGCATTTTGACAGAAAAATAAAGACGCCAGTGAGTCTCAAATAAAATAATTTAGGTGTAATGCAAGGACAGAACGCCAAGACGCATAGCTGAAACTGTAGGCCTCATTTATCAATTTTTTAGTAAATTTTAGTAAATGTGTAAATGTTTTCGTAGGCCAACAATTAACTAAATATTCCCACCCAATTTAGAAGTTTTGCCGATTTTCTTCTAACTCTTGTGTGTATATATATATATATATATATATATATGTATGTTGATCGATGCCAAAAACCTGTGAAGAACCAAGCGTGTTCCTGGCACAGCTGATTTACGTTTACGCCCACAAAACTTCATAAAAGGCAAAAAATCTGAAAACGACAAAATGACAACTAAACAGCAAAAGAGCTCCTTCCAGTAATGCAGCTCAGCCACTGCAGCTACTATAGAGACTCACGTGAACTTTGCCTGCTTTTATAGGGTTCTATTACTTTTGTCCTGATTAAATGGCTTGTCTTGTTTTCATTTCTGGACTTGTTTTGGATTGCTTTCTATGAGGTCATTAATACGAAATGACAGAGTTTCACAAAATATTCATGAAATGCCAGTAATGGGAAATAAATAAGCAACTAAAACTTGACAATCCATATAAAATTGCAGAAATTATAGGATTTGATGGCGATCAGTCGAGATTCACGTTATTTAATCTCCTTATACGCAAACTCGAGGAAGGATACGAACGTTTTTCAGAACTGGATTTTCACGAATGCCGTTCTTGAATTTCTTGTGTAAATGCTCCTGTGGACGATTTATGCTTAAATTTGTTTCGTTTGATCAATGAGGAGAATATTTATATACACATTTGTCTGTATTAATGCAATTAACTAGCTACCTAGCTCACCATACGTTATTATACTAGCTTAGCTACCACTTATCCTAGCTCTTTAGGTTCACATGGAACTGAGCAGCACGCTGGAGCTTTTACTTGGCTAATGAATTTACGATTTGTCCACCCGTGATGTATGTATTTGGTATTCGAAATTTGCCCGATCTGGTATAAAAACGCAACTGCAGTACCATCTGAGAGAAACTGGATACCATTTAACATGAGCACTGTATTATTAGAAGATGAACACACAATTAGAAGATCACATCTCTGTACCTGTATTATCTAACACCTGTACCAACACTGACATAAATACTATTAAATATTACTACGGGCATTAAGAAGTAAAAGCACCGCTGGAGCAAACATCCTGTACTGCTGTTTACTAAAGGTTTGTACCACATCACTAACACTGTATCAAGGTCGAGCTGTGCTGCAGAAGAACTACAGAGTGAGGAGGTCTGAACAGCGAAGCCGGACGAGTAAAATCTCAAGCAACGTACTGATCGAAGATCTCAAAACGAGCACGTCCAACCACAGCGCTGTCGAACTCTCTTATCTGACTGGTGTTGACTACCGTCGCTCCACTTAGTAAAAGGCTAACAGTAAACGGATTAAAGAAAACGTGCTGTTATTTAACGGCTGATATGGTGAAGCTTTCTGTATGGTGATGCTGAACATTTTCTGGGAAGGAGTCTCCGGTTCCAGCACTTTGTCTGCAGTCAGTATGTTCTCCGCTGACGTCAGCGTCAGCGTGTTGAGGACCAGTGACTTTGTACGCTATGGTTCCTCGGTAAAAGTGAAGGGAGCGAGACTGCTGAGGGAAAGTATGTTTATAGCTACGATAATGTACCTGGTAATGTAACAGAGTTGCAGACTTTCTACATTACTACAAACAGATATAAAGTACGACGAGTTCATTAATAAATTCCAATGACAAGTTGCTGTGGTAGAAGAGGAATAAAACACTTCAAATAATCACGCCACGCCGTCGTGTTTTATCCCTTACTTGTTAAGCAATGAAAAGGCAGCTAGCTGATTCTGGATCAGTACTGTCACTCTGAGGTTTAATCATGTGACCCCAGGCCCTGAGGACGCCAGGATTCATGAGAACTGCAGATCTGTGAAGGCCAGCATTCTGGAAGGTCCGAGTGTGCAGCGTGAGGTCCCGGTTATAGGTGAGAAGAAGCTGAGGTCCGGCTTGATCAGGCTGATGGAGTATCAGTGAATTCCAACATTTGGTTTATTACAGGCGGAGAGAGAGAGAGAGAGAGAGAGACAGACAGACAGAGAGAGCTCTTGATGGGTAGTGAGATGTATCTGCTTTTCATTCTGTGGGCGAGAAACAGAAAAAGGAGAGAGAAATCAGTCAGAGATGAACTCAAACCACTGCAATGACACTAGGCAGCATTTATCAGGTGTTTCAGTACAGCTGTGTGGAAAAGCCGGGCTCCTCCAAATGGCGCAACAGAAAAGCGTTCGCCTTATCATCCAGAGATCACGAGTTGCCACAGCCATCTGTGGCCGGGAGCCAAGAGAGCAAAATTGGTTCTCTGGGTGGGAGGGGCATACTCTCTCTCCTCCCTGTCAGTCACGGCAACACTAGCCAATCGTGGACGTCTGTGAGCTCATGGATGCGGAAGAGGGCAGATAGCGCTTTCCTCCGAGTGTGTTTCACTGCCCTGTGATGCAGCACCTTCAAAACTACACATCTCTAAAGATGTTCTGCTATCTCTTCTCGTACTCTTTCCTAACTTTAATGACATTAAATTAAAATAATAAAAAAAAAAAAACAAAAAAAAAAACAATATTAAAGCAGTTAGAACATTATATGGATAGCAGTCTACTATAATGAAATATATATATATAAAGTCATACAGACAAAGAGAAAAGGAAAGGTTTTGGAACACGCGCGCACACACACACACACACACACACCATACCTGTACCCTTGCTCATTCATGCAAAACCAAATCAGCCAATCATGTGGCATTAACACAATGCATTAAATCGTGCACGTGCAGGACAAGAGCTTCGGTTAATATTCACACCAGACACCTAAACTGAAGAGTTGAAGTTTGGAAAAAAAAACAAAAACATCTCTTGTTCTTTTTACAATCTTCAACTGTCCAGTCGCAGTGAGTCTGTGTCCAGGACAGCCTCAGATTCCTGGACCTGGCTGACAGGAGTGTGTTCTTCCGTGGTTGTAAAGCGTGCTTGCTGATTTTCTTTTCCACTCAGACACAACTGTATGTTTTTTCCGTGTGCTTGAATCAGCACTTGTTTCTACACGTCTTTGATGGACCAGGTCCGGTGACACTAGGTGTTAGTGTTGTTTTTGTCTTGGCGTTCTGAAAGTGTGTTCTTGTGTTATGTAGACATATTCATGATGTTTTGATAGTTGTGGCTTGGATATGAAACGAACTGCCTGAACCTAGGACAGAGCAGACTGGAGACTTAGACTGGAGGGAGGAAAACACCCTCACTTTGGTACTCAGGAATTCCAGTCGCAGACAATGTGTATGTGCTTGTGAATGTCCGTCCACATAGGCTGGATGGCGCGAATTAACCAGATCTACTTCTGATGGCAAGTTGGCGATCTGCGAGACGAACGTGATCCGCTTGAGCAGAGTGTACACACGAGGAGTTGTGAGAACTGGACAGACTCAAGGGCTAAAGCGCTGCTGCATCACTCTCATTCAGACAGAGGTGAATTCTCACTGGCGCTACGAGCAGTAGGTAGTCGAACAGCACTGAGGGCGATGAGAACAGGGTTAGGGTTAGAGAACAGACCAACATGGCGACAGTAGACGTTTTAACTGAAGGAATAATTACAAAATAAATCATAATCATAATTATATGGGCGCTCAGGTTGGATTTTTCCTTCAAGCGTCACTCCGTCTGATCAGTCGACCGAGTGCTGGCGGACTGAGTGTTACAGCAGCTGCGAATCTCTCTCAAGCTGCAGGAAAAGCAAAAACACAGAGTACCTGTGTTGAGAACGAGTTGCACTCACACCATGACGCACTAGAGCAAAGCTGTAGGAGGGATGTGGGGCCCATGGTGGTGGTGGAGGTATCATTAGTGATCATTAGGGCCTAAAAGGAGGAGGCATGTTTGTTTATCCTGGTGGAAGTACAGCTGCAGTGGGCCCCAGCATGGAGGAAAAACAGCCTCATCTCCGAGGAGGAGGATGAAGGCAAGCCACACAGCATGTTTCAGCAAAGCGGGACATCATAGGGGCTTTAACAGTAAGTTATGGTGGAGCTGTATGTAAAAAAAAAAAAAAAAAAAATGCAGTTCGTTTTATTTGTCAGGAAACGTAACTGACTAGGCTAACATAATTTAATAACATAACTAGCTGCCTAGCCTGCTGTAAGTGGATTAATGCAGACTAAGGGAAATAAACAAGTGAATGAATTCCCGGGAAGATGGCGACCCTGTGTAGCCATTTTGTTATCCTCTCCTTATAACGTTTCTAACGTAGCACAAAAACAGGATAGTCTATGGCGTTTCGGCTTTGAGATACAAGGGAGGAAAGATATTATTCACATATTGCTAGCATGTTTATTTCTAGCATGTTTATTGCTAGCATGTATATTTAATGTGTTTAACCGCAAAATGACTGCATGTACTAAGCTGGAGACTTATATTACGGCTTTGCGCTGCATTTTATTCTGCTCAGTTTCATCAGTGTTTCAACGTACACTATGTGGCCAAAAGTATGTGGACGCCTGAGTACTGAGCGACCCAGTCCAAAACTATGGACATTAATATGGAGTGGTTCCTCCTCTGCTGCTATAACAGCCTCCACTCCACTAGATTTCGGAACATGGCTGTGGGGATTTGCCCATTCAAGAGGTCGGGCACTGACATCCGACAAGAACGCCTGGCGCAAAGGTGCTGACCCAGTTCATCCCAAAGGTGTTCAGTGGGGTTGAGGTCAGGGTTCTGTGCAGGCCACTCAAGTTCTTCCACATTAAACCTTTACGCCTGTCTTTATGGACCTCACTTGTGCACTGGGGCTTTATCATGCTGGAACTGGTTTGGGCTCCTTAGATCCAGTGAAAGAAAATCTTAATACTAATGCGTACAAATACATTCTAGACAATTGTGTGTTTCCAACTTGGTGGCAACAGTTTGGGGAAAACCCACATAGAAGTGTGAAGTGTCCAAATACTTTCAATCCAACTAGTAAAAAAAATCGTTCTTCATTGAGGAGTGTCATCAATGAAAACCTTGGCAAAAGTCATTAAATAGGGTTTATTTTTTCTTTGGTTGAAGATCCTACCATTAGGGAACCAGGAATAAAAATAAATAAATAAATAAATAAATAAAGCTCAGACAGTAAATCTACTTGCTTTCGAGCGAGTGTAAAACCTTTTTAAAGGACATTTTGTCATATTTGAGCTCTTGGTGCCTACATGTGCCTCAGCTCAAAGCATGGAGTGAGCAAAGCTGAGGAAAGTGTACTAGGCCTCATCTGAGAGCCGGAGAAGTAGTGGTTTCAGTGAAACCTCATCTATAAATACAGCGGCGTAACGAGGCACCCTCGGTGCGGAAAAACATGAAAGTCTACCTCACATCCTCGCGGCGAGCGCTTTTATAGGAGCCACCGTCTTTAGAGGCGCCCTCCTCTTTACTTAGAAAACCAGTGAGCTGGAGGAAATTGCAGAGGGCAAAATTAAAAGCTGCCGCGCTGTGCAAACACGCCGCGAGGGAAGGCAAAGGGAAACGCCACTCAGAACACCGCTCCGCCTCCAAATCCACATAAAATGGGACGACCCAAACAAGACGGCTGGACTTCTCGGAAGAGCCTCTTTGAACAGATGGACAACCGTTAATCACATTTCTCTGCACCTTTATTGTGCTCTGTATTCAGTGACGCAAAACAAAGTTCAACGAACGGAGATCAGTCATAACCTGTGACACATCATGGATTTACAGATGTGTTCTAATATATTGCAAGAAAAAGCTTAGTCACTGGACCTGCAATAGGCTGTTTCTGTGCCAACTGCGTAGCCAGAATCAATACACTATCTCCAATGCAAGAACACTTCCAGGCTCAGGTGGACAAATCAATAGGCCCTTTGCCTGGGACTTCTGATGATTCTCCCTTGCAGAAAAAAATAAAAGCACTGCAGAAAACCAACACAAAAAAAAAAATGTATTAAAAAAGGAAGCTAATTGAAATGCCTGACAGATGACTGCAGTGCTGTTGGGACCATAACTGTTGTGTTCATAACACTGTGTTCTACATATTTTTTTAAAAGCAGAACAGAAAAGTGCATCAAAACAGAGATAGTTCGTCTAACGCCCAAATTCAGTCCCAACCACAGCTGCGAGCTTAGCAAGCTAACGTTCACATTAATTTATTCCACACCTCGGACAATCGCTGATAACACTGTGGCGCTGCAGAGAGTCGTCCTCCCAGGCTAGCCGGTTAATTCTAACCAATCGGGGGCAGAGCAGCTACAATCTGTGCAGCTCATGGGGTACTTCTGCTCAGATGGCAGGATGACGTGCCCAGCAGAAACAGGGATTGGTGTCTGGGTTATTAGTTTATTTATTCGGATAAGTAGGTTCAACAACCAAAAGTTTTCATTTACAGTATAGCTACATTAATCTATAGCTACGTTTCAGCATAATGTGCTTCAGGATGGCGTGACGTACCTTGACGCTGTAACTAGAACATGCACTTCAGAATCCCACCACCTGCTGCACTACACACATGGGCCCGAGACTGAAACTGACCAAACAGTCATAGCGGTCATGTAACTCTCCTGTTTACTACACGTAGTCACCTTGCGGTTGAACATACTGAGAGAAAATAAAGACGCTAACCAGATCCGAATAACGTCTTGTGTGTGTGACGTGAGGACAGAGCATCTCAACGTTCTGGCGGGTGTGTAGACATGACGCGCTACTTTAGGAAATGTGTTAGAAGAGGATAATGAACGTTTCCCTTACTCTGCATTAATGCACTTCAACAGCTAATTTGTTTTCGCCATGCGTTATTATATTATGCTAAAATAGCGAACGCTTTTTAAACATGTGACTGGACAGCACAATGGAGCTTTGAGTTACCCAGTGAGCGAGCTAATAAAAATGGCGGGGCCCAAGAATTCAAGAGTTATTACATGGAAGTAGTCATATACACGTGTGTGTGTGTGTGTGTGTGTGTGTGTGTGTCCACAGAGGACCACACACTTTAGGGGAGTGATATTTCCCTACTTGTAGACGCAGTAATGGTTACTGCCTCTTTACAGTGTGTAACTCCTTATAAGGGCATGACAGAGGGGTGGTACTCGTTCTCTAAGAGCTCAATGAACTAACGTCATTCAGTTAGGCACGTATGCATCTCTCACACTCTCACACACACACACACACACACACACAGCCAGCCAAGGCTCGAGCGTATGAAGACAATTTTAGCTTGATCACACACTCATACGCGCTCGGTGGGGGATACGGTTACAGATGTGTGACCAGTGTGTGCTCTCGCTGACGTCAAAACACAGGTCATATTCACACACAGGGAATATTTAGGCTCTTGAAAAAAAAAGTTTACACATGCACACCCACTAAATCTATAACTGATCATGTGGAATATCCTTGCAAACTTGCGCGCGCACACACACACACACACACACACACACACACACACACACACACACACACGTAAAACTGAGCATTTCTCATTGCCAACTGTGACATTTTAAAACTTTGTCGCAGTATTGTGCACAAAACACTGCAAGGAGCACAGGAGGAATTCATAGAGCAAATCTTTTAAAAGAAATAAAATAAAATCCTGACACCTCAGTTGCTTCACCACACACACGTGAATGCAGATCACATGTAAAAGAAATCAGAATAAAAAAAATAAGCTAACAATAAGGACACCTCATTTTGGGAGCTTGTGAAAACAAAGCCTCAGTATCAGGCTGTGTGTGTGTGTGTGTGTGTGTGTGTGTGTGTGTGTGTGTGTGTGTGTGTGTGTGTGTGTGTGGTGGGAGAGACCCTGTGTGCCAAATACCATTCCCTTTAGCAAAGGAAAAACTTCCATCTACCCCCCCCTGCCCCCCCACCACACACACACACACACACACCAGATGTTTAGCCTACTTCAGCAAGTTCAGACAGATACACACACACAGACACACACACAGACACACACACACAGACACACACACAGACACACACACAGACACACACACAGACACACACACAGACACACACACAGACACACACACAGACACTCTTCCTCTCGTCCGCTCTTCAAATAATACAATACAGAAACACAACACGCATTGATATTAACCGACAAAACACTGAGAGACTGAGGTGAGGAGACACACACACACACACACACACACGTCAGCGCTCTACACCACACACACACACTTCACACAAAAAGACAAAGCGCTGAACACACAGCAGCACGATGCCGCGTGTTGGTGGGAGAAAAAAATGAGCGAGAAGTGGCGCAGACATGCCTGAGCGAACACACTTGACAAAGTTTCCATTGCTGCTGTGACCTCAATGATGAAGGCGCGCACACACACACACACACACACACACACACACACACACACACACACACACACACACACACACACACAGCCTTCTTTCCTTGCTTTTCCCTCACGTACACATAAAAACTGATGCAAGCAGCTGTCTAGAATACTATATATACACAGTTACACACACACACGATCACACACACGATCACACACACGATCACACACACGATCACACACACAAAAACAAACAAAGCATCTGAAAGTGCCATGCTGGTTGAGTGCAGCTTCAGCCAAAACGTCCCCAAGAAGGTGAGGGAGAAAAAGAGAGAGAAGAAAAGGAGGGAGAGAAATGAGAGAGAGAGAGAAAGGGAAAGGAAAAACAGAGAGAAGGAAAGGACATAGCAAGAGAGTGACCGAGAGACAGAGAGGGAGAAAAAGAGGGGGAAAAAAATGAGAGAGAAAGAAAGAGACAATAACAGTAACAGAGACAAAAAGACAGAGAGAGAGAGACAGAAAGAGGTGAGAAATGAGAGAGAGAGAAATGAGCGAAAGAGTGAGAGACAGAAGAAAAGGAGGGTGAGAAATGAGAGAGAGAAAAAGGGAAAGGAAAAACAGAGAGAAGGAAAGGACGCAGCAAGAGGGTGACAGACAAAAAGACAGAGAAAGAGAAAGGTGAGAGAGAGAGAGAGAGATGGAAAAAAGGAGAAAGACAGAAGGAAAGGAGAAAGAGCGAGAGACAAATAGAAAAAGAAATGAAGAAGAGAGAAAAATGAGAGACAAAAAGACAGAAACAGAGCCAGAAAAAGAGAGAGAGACAGAGAGAAACAGGGAGAGACGGAGAGACAGACAGAGACACACACAGAGAGAGAGAGAGAGAGAGAGAGAGAGAGAGAGAGAGAGAGAGGGGTGATGTGAGGACACGGTGGCGAGGGATCCAAGTGGGCTCTGAGGAACTCCTCCAGACCAGCGGCGCAGGGTGGAGTGGAAGCCCTGGGCTGTGTACACACTCGGGATGAGTCTTCTGAATAAATGTAATATTGGAATATCAGTAAGAGTTCATGAGCGCGTAATCGTCTCTCTGCTGGAGGGCGGGGAAGCGTCTTTAACGCCCCGCGATCGTTCTTCTACTGCAGTCAATCTTTTGTGGCACATGTTTATGACTGACAGACGCAATATAGAGAAATGAGAAATGAGAAATAAAACACTTTTGGGCATGCTGTTATAGGGCAGCGCAACAACCGGGACTGCTGCGAAGTTGATTACTTTCCTGTAACTGCATGTCCTGAAGTGTATCATATTTCTCATACCACAGCAGCGCAGCTACAGTATCAAATTTTATCATTAAAATACGTCATCATACGCTTTAGCATAGTTATTGCCTGTTAATGGACTCGAGGAATTCTCCATTTACCGACGCAGAAAGCAAGCCGAGCGGCGTGACATGGTGCGAGGGGGCGGGGCTTCCAGAAAGCATCTGTTAATATTAGAAATTTCGCGCTGATCGCGGATACCGAAGACGCGAGACTTCGTGCAAGCGTACTCGGATGTTTTGGGGGCTCTCCAACGCAAAATGCGCAATATATAATACAGTCAGGAACCGAATAACCAATTATATCGTTACATCACACAGTCCTAATGGCGGCTCAAACGGTTAAGCGGGTATTCAAATACCTGTGCGCACACACGGAGATCAAACAAACACTCGAGAGCACACAGATTAAAAGCAAACACTCAAAATTTGCTCAGAAGTGACACACAGGTTGACTAAATCTACTGACAGATGTTCCCTTCCTGTCAGCCATGACCCTCAGAGGCCACCATACCTGTGCTTCAGCTCACTGCGGATCCTACAATCGTCTACACAACACTCACACTTCCCTCACGCCCCCAACCCCCCCGCGTCCGTCTCATCCAGCTCTTCTCAATTCGTTCAGTACACACAAAAACATTTAACATGTTTAAACAAAAAGCCTGACGTAGTTGAACCTCCACTCAGATCGTTCCACGCTGCTCCTTTACCCACTTTAGAGCGATCAAAGGAAAACTGGGTCAATTCTGCATGAGTCAGAGCAGTGACTCAGAAAAGCGAGGACGTGTATCACTGCTGAAAATGCTGCTCTTTTATCAAGACCTGATGCAACAGTTTTTCTCAAAAGACAATCTGTCCTGTCCTATGAGAGGTCCTGCGGCAACATGACGGCGAAGCCAATCCCATAATTCTATCCTATTCCAACAAGATCACTGAGAAATCCATGAAAGTTTGCAAAGAAACCCAGCATACTAAACATCTGCTCGAACATTTTGACACCACAGTGCTGCTGAATGCTCCATTTTAATTGGTCAGAAGGTGATTAATTCTCTACAACAGCAGCTCTGCCTGCAAGGTTTATACTAACACTTCCTTATGGTATTGTTTCCATAGTAACGATGTACACAGGGACTTGTACGCCGGACGTTTCACGTAAACTGATTTGAGGACGTGTAAGCGTTTGCCTTCCAGCCACCATCTGCATTCACCTCTAACCCATTAGCATGCATACTTTGTTTACCACACTGACTCTTCTTTCCTTTCGCCCGCTAGGATGGACTGGAGTGGGCGGAGCCTAAAGTCGTCTCATCCTGACCCGGCCCACTGGAGAACTCGGTCACCCCACCCCACCCCACCCCACCCCACCCCACCCCACCCAACCCCGCCGCCGGCCAATCGGTGTGCGGCCCCCAAGTTGCTCCCAGCGACTCGCTTTTGCGGCCCCTTAATATGCTGTGACATGAAAAAAAAACGAGCGCTGCGGCGACGGTGTAACCATGGAGACTGGCGCCAAGGGCAACCAGCTGCAGCGTAGCACGCACCTATAATTAAAGCCAAAATATTCAAATACACACATACACACCCCAAAAAATAAAGAACAATCATTTGTTTACATACACACACACACACACACACACACACACACACACACACATCTAAGAAAACTTCAACACTACACAAAAAATATAAATAAATAAAAGATCCTGTGCACGTGTGTGTGTGTGTGTGTGTGTGTGTGTGTGTGTGTGTGTGTGTGTGTGTGTGTGAGAAAGTGTGTGAGAGAAAAAAAGTGAGAGATAGGAAAAATGATACTTGGAAAGGGTGAGATGTTAACTCGTCTCACCCTGATCTGGTCCAGTGAAGAACTCTTTCACCTCAGAGAGACAGCGAGAACGAGAGAGAGCAAGAGAGAGAGCGAGAGAGAGAGAGAGAGAGAGAGATCGAGAGAGCGAGAGAGAGAGAGAGAGAGAGAGAGAGAGAGCGAGAGAGAGAGAGAGCGAGCTTGAGCTGCATGAGAAGCACATCGTGTTCAGTGTAGCCGTGTAACAAACACCTCTCAGCTCCCGTCACTGCTGTGGCCTCACCGAGGCAGGGGGTCCGTAAAGGGTTCACACGCACAGAGCTTTCACTCACACACACACACACACACACACACACACACACACACACACACACACACACACACACACACACACACCCCCCCCCCC
>JAKKZJ010000014.1:1147603-1171577 GCA_033441845.1 Pangasius mekongensis
AATCCATTTATTTCTGTAAAGCTGCTTTGTGACAATGTCCATTGTTAAAAGCGCTATACAAATAAAATTGAAATGAATTGAATTGAACATGCACATTTGGTGTGATTGGTCAGGTGTCCACATTATCCTATTCTCAAACACGCTCAATTCCCTATTCCCTATTCCATACTCCACAAACACACTAACACAAACAATCAGACTAACCATAAGGAATGAATATCCAATCCAGAGGCTCCTCCAATTTGGCGGGCACTGGGGTATGAATGTGTCCTGGCTGTGAATGGCAATGGCCGCTGATGGAGCCTCACACACCACACACCTGCTGATGAGTGGCCGGATCTCCGGCCCAGACACAGGCGACGTGGATACTGGAGCAGTGGTGGCAAGCCAATAGGATTTGTCATTGCGGTTGGAATAGTGGCAGGCATGCAGGTTGCAGCGTGAAAAGGGCATAGTGCTGAACATACGCATACACGAACCACCCTGACCTAACACACACACACATAAAACACACAGACGGGGAGAAAATGAAACTGAAATAGTGGTGTAGATCAGGGATCGCGTGTTAGAATTAGAAACAGTACCAGTTAAAACTCAGTTTAGTATAAGTATCTACATCTGTTGTGTTTGATACCTAGGTCTTGTGTGTGAGCTTTCTCTTGCCCCTCCAGGTACAGTAGGCTATATCCGTCCCACAGCTTGGACATATTTCGAGGACACACAGGTACAACTGTTGATTGGCTGTGGATGACCAATAGGAATCCAGAGTTGAACCTCTCAGAGGGGCCAGGAGGACCTTCATCCCCTGGAGGTCCTTGTTTGCCTAGAGAGAGAGAGACAGAGACAGAGAGCGACTGCAAATTTGAACAAAACCATCTCCCACAACTTGATGCTATCGCCACCATGCTTCACTGTAGGGATGCTTTTCATCAGCAGGGACTGGGAAACTGATTGGGGTTCAGGGAAAGATGGATGAAGCCAAACTGTAAGCACTACAGCACTTGTTGGAAATACTTGCTACTGTCTAATAGTGATTCAACCACACACATAGACACACCTTGCCTGCCTTGTAAACCTCTGGCACCCGTCTCTCCTTGGTCTCCAGGATGTCCAGTAAAGCCAGGTGGTCCAGGTTGACCATCCAACCCTTGATCTCCCACTGAGCCTTTTATCCCTGTGATGAAAAGGAAAAATCATGAGAAATTTAGTGAACATAAAGAATAAAAATGTAAATCAGTTACTGTGATAGTAAATGTAATCCTGATCAAGATTTTATTACTTTGTCTAATAGAAGCTTTTATATACAGCTATATGTAGTACCTTCTGCTTGTCTCATCAGCTAGAAAACGTTATACCAGTACCCTAACTTGAACTCATACGAAACACTTTAAATTTTAATTATATTTTAAATATACTACCCATAACTGAATCGCTTTTTTTGTATCCTCTAAAACATGTGAAGCCAGCCAACTGCATCTTTTCAAACTGCTGCTCATGCTGCATCACAGGGCAGTGTAACACACGTGGATGAAAGTGCTATCTGCCTTCTTCTGCATACATGAGCTCACAGGTTGCCCATGATTGCCTGGGGTCTCTCTGATTGACAGGGGAGACAACACAGCCAATTTTAGTCTCTCGACTCCTTGCCATGGATGACAGGGAGTCTCGGAGGAAGCATGTGTTAGCCTTCAACCTCCCTCGTATGATAAGGGAAAGCTGGCTGGTGAGTGGGAGCTGGGAATTCGTCCATTTCTTTTTAATTTAAGATAACTGTGCTAGTTGGTCTTTGTGCAAAGGCCAGGACCAAACAATAATCTCTGCAGCCCACACACCCAGGGACCTTTTTCTTTTTAATTACTATTTAACTGTGAAAAAAATGGACAAGCCAGGAGTCAAGCTTAAGTCGCATTGACTTCGCAAAGATAAGCATCAGTGCCATCCATAACTTAGTACGTTGTTCTCTTTTCATGGCTTTACCAATAATTCATTCATAATGAGGTGTCTCCTTTGTCACCCACATAAAAAGCCTTTAAATATTCACCATCAAATGTTGAGGTATGCTACCTTTAAATTTGGTAAATTTGCTAGATAGCATTTTTCGATCTAATATTTATCAACAGCCCAACAGTGATATAATCAGGGTTGAGTAATTTATTACAATAAATTATAATATATTATTATTTATTATTTAAAGTAAGAATGATGTGAGGCAAACTATCATACTTAAATGCAGCTGAATTTGTGATTTCTAGGTTTTTTCCCTTTGTTTGTTTGTTTGTTTTAACATGTTTAATGTCTATAATGCTTTACTGGCTCCATACTGCATTTTCTTTTAAATACCGGACTGTTAATGTTTATTTCACATGCACCTTCTCAATAATGACTGACATGACTGGCACGTATCGGCTGCATGAATCTACAGTCTGGGCTACAAAGAAATCAGCCCAAGCCTCATTTCTTCATACCATTAGTGGTGTTCAGTTCCACCAAAGTCCATTTGTTAACAGCTGATGTGAATGCCAGAACTGAATCCTTTTATCAATGTCCTTTTTGTTTTCTGAAATCCCACTATCATCTAGAAGAGGACGGCTTTCTTTTGAGTCTGTTTCCTCTCAATGTTTCAAAGTTTTTTTTCTAGTCACTGTCATCTATGGCTTGCTCATTAGGGATCTAGACCCAGATTTCTGAAAAGCTGCTTCGTGACAATGTGTATTGTTAAAACCACTGCAAATACATTGATTTGAACTATATATACACGTGTGTGTGTGTGTGGGTGTGTGTGTGTGTGTGCGTGTGTGTGTGTGTGGATATACCTTTCAGCCCCTTACTGCCCTTAATTCCTGCAAGTCCTTGAAATCCAGGGTCACCAGGAGGCCCAGGAGGCCCAGGTGGACCTAGATGCGGTCTGCCCCCCATATAAATAATTTCCCCTGCTTTTCCAGAAGAACCTAAATCCAAAGTGAGAGAGAGAGAGAGAGAGAGAGAGAGAGAGAGAGAGAGAATAAAGGAATGCATTTCTAATACATATTATTTTTTTGTTTAAATTTAATCTATCAAACAAACTAGATTTTTTTTATTTTAATGGTAGTTTAATAACCGTACACTGATGGACATAAAGTGACAAGCAACAATACAAATCTATCTTTGAACGCTGCCAAAACCCTGAGATTAAGAAATGCAATATTTAACAAGAGAACTTGACCAAAAAAAAAAAAACAAACATATTAAGCACTAGTTTTCTGCTGGAATACCAATGAGTCCAAATGTGTTTCTTTATTTCCGTTTGAGGATGAGCCCTGACCTATATCTCCTTTTAGTCCTTTAGGGCCCCTGAACCCGGGGCTGCCATTTGTTCCTGGTAAGCCAGAAGGTCCAGGATCTCCAAGAAGCCCTAGGTCTCCTTTCTCACCTGATGACACAGAAAATGCATCAAACAATCCTGTATGTGTGGTTAGAAAAGTTATACAAACGATGTCTAGCTGAAACTACAAGCTTTTCTGATATGAGATAGAAGAGTAATACAGTATGTTTCAATATTGAGACAAGAGACAATGTTTTGTCAGCTTATGCTTTAAATCACTTAATTACCAATAATACTGGCATTATTTTATTAACACAAAATAGCAAATTAAGCAAAAATAGCCTACATTTTCTGATTTCATGACCTTTACTTATTATAGTATCTTGTGACTTCATTAATTTGTGCGCACAATTAAACGCCTCAGTGTAAATTGTAAAATATATAAAATGCTGAATCCTAGGATGTGCTAAATCCTATAAATTTGCTATGGAGCCATAAAGTACATACAAGTCATTTTAATAATTTGATGGGGAGTTCAGAAAATCAGCTTAATAACTACACAAACCAGCTCTGCATGCATACTGTCATAACTTTAGGGCTTAAGTAGCCGAATATGAATTACGGTTCCTAATGATGTTCTTTACATATGCAGTTATTCACATATTTGTCCAGAATACCTTTCTTTCCTTGGGGGCCTGAAACCCCCACCTGGCCAGAGGGACCACAATCACCTCTTCCTCCTTTAGCTCCAAGAAGACCTGATGTACCTGGGTCCCCCTCATCCCCCTGCACAGGTATTGCCAGGCCTGCCTGTCCCATAGGTCCCCTAAGTCCTAAATTAGCCCAACAGATAAAAACAGCAAGACACTCTACTCTGTAATTGTGTAGATAGGTTGTTAGCAATACCACAAATGTTGACATAATATAGATATACTTAATATAGATATCACATAATATAGATATTTTAACACCCAGAATTTCATAAATTGTTGTTGACGAAAGACATCGTCATATGAAAGTGAAAGTTAATAGCCTTCTATAATGAAACATAAGATAGATGAAGAGTATGCTAATACTTAAGAGGTGTATGAGTGTTCCTGTGAAATCAGAACAGATTTAAACTCCAAGGCAACCTTTTATATTTACAGTTAAATCCACGAAGTGCTGCATCAAAAATATCCTCATGCTACTACAAATAGATCAGGGTCTAAGAATATCGCTTGGCTAAAACCCAATGTTTTTAGTTCTATTTCCCAATATACAAACAAACTAGCAACCTAATATAAACTAAGGCTGAATGGCTGAATGCTGCAGAAGTCGTTATTTTGTCACATATACATTTCAGTACAGTGAATTTCTTTCTTCACGTATCTCAGCTTGTTAGGAGGCTGGGGTCAGAGCGCAGGGTCAGCCGTGATACAGCACATGGAGCAGAGAGAGTTAAGGGCCTTGCTCAAGGGCCGGACAGTAGCAGCTTGGCAGTGCTGGGCCTTGAACCCCCAACCTTCTGATTAGTAACCCAGAGCCTTGTACTGTAAATGCACTGGTCTTTGTTTGTCCCGCAAGCTTCATATCTAACCGCTCGCTTACACCTGCATGAAAGTTAAAAACCTCCTGCTTGCGTGACTTTCTTTGGATGTCCCATTGGAATCTCAGTCCCAATGCACACCTCTTACAGTTTCAATCTGAATAACACATCTATAATCAGTTACATCCATAAGAATTAAATTTAAAAATGATGAGGCATAGGCAAATAAGCAACACCACACCTACTCACTCACCTGGTAGACCATCACAACCCATAAAGCCTGTTTCACCACACTGTCCTTGTCTAGGTTTCTCACAGGCCCTGCCACAAGGACCAGGAGGACCAGGACAACCGGCATCACCTAAAGAGAGAAAGAGGGAGGACACATGAAGAGGGAAGGAGGAAAGAAAGGGATATAGAAAGAAACATTCCTGTGCATTGAATGTTTTAGAGAGTTAAATGTTTCACTTTAAGGCAATTTGCATTCAGTGATCCAGTGACAGACTCTGGATCCACCATGGCCCTGACCAGGATTATTTATGGAACTATATACACCAATTCACTTCCCATTTTCTTCCTTCTTTATTTGGTCACCTTCCAATTCCCACCCACCAGCCAGCTCTCCTCTATCAACTAGGGAGGGTGAAGGTTAACGCCTGCAACCAGCCAACCACACCTTTTCAAACTGCTGCTCATGCTGTGTCAGCGGGCAGCGTAACACACTCAGAGGAAAGCACTATCTATCATCGTCTGCATACATGACCCTCACAGATGCTCACAACTAGCTAGTGTCGCTGTGATTGACAGCGGAGAGAGTATGCCATCCCTCCCACCCAGAGAGCACAGCCAATTTTGCTGCCTTGGCTCCCAGCCATGGTTGTCTGTGGCATCATCGGGATTCACACTCACAATTTCCCGACTATAAGGACACTCTTCCTGTTGTTCCACTCAGGAGCATTAATGTTTATTTCACCTTGGTGTTCTTAAATCAAAATGACCTGAACATGATCTGTGCTATACTGCATGTATATGTACTTTGCAAATAGGTGTTGCAAATGTGTATCAGGTTTAAGGTAGTAGTAGAACAGGCTACTGAGAGCAATGGACCAGTAGGACATTTTCTTTTTATATATAATGGATTATGCTTGCGATGAGTAAGCACCTGGCAATCCAGGTGGGCCCTGACAGCCTTTGACCCCTTGCTGGTTAGGACCCTGTGGCCCAGGGTCTCCTGGACAACCCCTTTCACCTGTCAGACCCTTAGGCCCCCTTTTTCCAGGTACACCTAGTCCTGAAAGAGGAAGTAAGAGAAAGACATCTCATTAGTTTATTATTATTATTATTATTATTATTATTATTATTAGCAGTTGTAGTGTTCAGAGTTTTGACCTCAGACGTAACTACAGACATAATCGCTGTCCGGACAGTTGTGTAAGAGTTATGTGCACTGGGTGGAGTTTGACTAAAACAGAGGTGTGTCTTAGTTAGACATAACTCTGACTTTGAACTTAGTCTGTTTTTCTTGCAGGATTACGGCTCAAGTGAGGAGCAGCATTAAGTCCAGTGTCTGACAGTTTGATGTAACCACAATATATCATGCTGAAATGTATGTTTTGAGCTGTAAATACATTGACAAAACTATGTGATGCCAATATTAAGTATTAAGTATTAATAAATATCATCCCTTTAAACTGTTTTTTTAAAACATCCCTATGAAGTTGTTTTTTTTTTCTGTTTGGACGACAGCAGAGAAGACAGCATCGGAGTAACAAACACATATGCATTATTTTATTAATTGGACTATTCAAAGTAAAATGAGGACACCTCTACTTAAGAAAAATCTGGCAACCTCAGACACATCAGTGAGATGCAAGGTGACGTGCATAATCTGACTCTGACTCAGAAAATCCACTTAAACAGCTGTTCCATATTCGGTGCTGAATACATACATCAAACATGGAAAATTATATAAACATAAGACAAGGACACGCTCAACAGACATTACAGGAACATGCTGACACTTACCGTGTGACCCTGGTTCACCCTTCACACCCTCTAATCCATCCAATCCACGCAGTCCCGGTGGCCCTGGACCACCTGAAAAAGACCCCCCAAAAAAACACAACTTTAAAAAACACAACCTCATATTATATAAAGTCCTGTGTAATTTGCATTTCGACTTGGAATAAGGTGTAGACACGGCAGCGTTTAGCTATATACAGTAGGTCAATAAATAATAAAAATGTGAAAGCAGGTATATGTGTATCAGTACCTGGTGGGCCACAGTGGCCTGAAGGTCCAGTATTTCCAGGAGGTCCAGGAGGCCCTGAAGGACCCTCGGCTCCACATTTTCCTCTGGGTCCCGGGGGACCAATAACACCTGGGAGACAGAGAGAATAGAAGGAAACAGATATCTGTGATAGATGTAGTGGAGAGAGCAAACATTGGACTCAACTTCCCAGAATGAAATGCAGCTATAAGACACAGTTGCGCTGAGTAACAGCAGAGACTCTGCTCGTCTAATTAGCAATCTACGACATGACAAGTGTGATGGCGTTGATGGTAGTATTAGCATGAAAGTTGAAGCTTTGGGAGCTGAACTCTTTGAGCAGAGTGTACAGATGAGGTGGTGAGAGAGAGGTGGACAGACTAAAGGATTAAAGCCCTGCTGCATCACTCTCTTTAGGTAGAGATGAAGTGGGAGTCTAAGACCCACCACTATCAGCGCACAAACGAACTGCATTGGGGTGAGAGAGGGGTTAGGCTTAGCTAGCACATTTATACTAGCCATCCCTGGTCTTATCAGTGCAATAGCTGATTAGCACTCTGCAATAAGGTCAGGACATTTTTCTGAAACAATATGAAAAGCCTACCCGGAGGTCCACATGGTCCCGAATTTCCAACAGGACCAGGTTTGCCAGGACATCCACACTGACCAGGTGGACCTGCCTCTCCTGAATCTCCCTGATCCCCTGGAGGACCTGTGGATGTGATAAAATGTTTGTGTGAAATCGTTTATTGTACTTTCTTATTGGCCCTTATTATTTCTTTTGATTTTATAGAAACGCATTATTTTTGGAATAGGCTCACAAAATGAAAAGAAAAGTCCATTTGAAGTTCTATAGTAGGAAATGTGCCATGTAAAACACAAAAAGTAACTTTATTAAAGAGAACAACAATAACGCCTCTGCGCTTACCTTCGGAGCCATTTTGTCCATGTGGGCCTCTTAGACCTGGAGGTCCTGGTGTACCTATAGAATCTCCTCTATCACCTAGTTAGAGACAATTTTAATGAGTTCAGCCAGAATGCATGGATCATCACTCATACTGTTGCCACTGAAGTTCATTTAACAGACATATCCTGTATAGTTTGTATGTAAAGCCCAAGGGCTGTATTCAGAGTAGAGTTGCGTGCTCATAGTGAGGAATTACCACCAAAATTGCTTACAGATGCAACTACAGACCTAAGCACTATTTAGACAATTGTGCAAGCAGGGCAAAGTGGCATGTCTCAGTTACACATTATTCTGACCTTCTGACTCTTTCTTCTGCGATATCTTGAGCGAGAAGCAATAGTAAGTCCAGCTTATAATACATACAAAGTGTAATAAAATAGCCTACATCTCACACACTAATGACAATTTCATGAACTCAGTTTAGTATCTTCATGCATCATTAAATTGTGCATATAATATAAAATAAATAAATAAATAAATAACTGCATGTGCTGGATCAAGTGCTATTTTATAAGCTGCAAAATAAAGAGGGTGGAAATCATACTGTTAACTAAATTTTCAGGGATTAATTTGTTAATTACTGTACAACTAGTACTATACATATAGCAATAACTCTGAATATGGCCCTTAGTCAGGATAATTTAATAGGCTTTGAAAGACTGACAATATTCACATTTTCTTCAGTAAGAAAAAAATCCAGTACGCTTAATATTTAAACAAAACTTAATTCTGATGTATTGATGCTGGAATTACATTTTACAGTATAACTTTGTTAAATAATATAAAATTGTTACTTTACCTTTCAGCCCATTAAATCCAGGGAAACCCGGGGTTCCTGGAGATCCATTCAACCCTGGGTCACCCTAAGACAACACAGCAACACATTTCAGCATGTGATTTTGGACTTCTGTCAGGTGGCTTTTTATTCTGGTGGAATCTGGATGGCTCACATCTCTGACTATACTTCTACACCAGAAAGCTGAATAATCAGCTGAAAACTCATCATAGCTATAAAGAAAGGTCCAAAACTGTTGTGTCACGACCTGGCTGGGGGCAAATGACAACCAATATGGACAAATGGGACAAACCAGAATTTGAGTGTGGTGTCAGAGAGACAGACTGGAGAGACACTGGAGATTGTCTACTGTGATCTGAATGCTTTATGTTCACTCATGTACTCACTCACTCACATTCAGTAACCTCATTATCCTGGTCAGGGTCACAGTGGCTGTGGAGATTATCCCAGGAACATTGGGTATGTGGCGGGAATACACCCTAGATGGGATGCCAGTGCATTATAGGGCACCATGCATGCACACAATCCTTCACATACTAGGGGCAATTTATCTTAGCCAATTCACCTACTGGTTTGGGTGGTGGAACAAAATCAAAGAACCTGGAGGAAACCCATATGGACACATGGAGAATAAACACAGCTATACCGCCTAGACAGTGGCCAGAGCTCAGGATAAAAAAAAAACATTGATTTGTTTGGGTTTACACTTTCATTTCATCCTGTTATTCTTAGGCAGGTATGAACATAACGTGATCTCTCTAAAGTGTAATGTCGCAGGGTTACACTGCCTTTCCATTCTGCCGGTAGAACGAAAGTCGACTTATTGGACATTTTCACTCAGTATAAACAAGTCTGTTATACGATTAGTTAGAACACTGTTCGGTTTCTGTGTGTAGAGTATCATGACTCTGTGTTGGGCTGTTGGTCAGCAGGGCGATGGGAAAGGGGAAGGGTGTGAGCCCCCTGCTGGGCAAATAATTCACACCTCTCCACAAAAACAGACAGCACATCTAAAGTGTTTTGATAGCAAAACACTGTATAAAACTGGCACAACAAAATTATAACATTTAAACCTAGTAGACTAGGTAAAAAAAAATATGAAACACTGCAAATTCTTAAAGCTCTGAGTGTCTACTTTCATATGAGCCATTTTGAATCTAACAGAATGTGAAAGGTAAGTACAGTGCTTTATTAACTCACTGGATCTCCACATCTTCCAGGAAACCCGCTACAGCCTTTTAACCCTGGTAAGCCATGGACTCCAGGTACACCTGGCCTTCCACATGGACCTTGTGGCCCCCGAGGACCGTTCTCACAACCTGGAGGTCCACGATACCCTGGACAGCCATCTGGACCTTGTTGTCCCTTCACACCTTTATCACCTGAGATAGAGATAACGTTAGAAAACACACTGTTATTCTTTGCTTAGGAATACTCACAGTGCATTGATCCCTCTGAAAAAAATAATTATAAGCACAATCATAAAACTTTCTGCAAAAGTGTAATCAAAATACATATCAATGACTGAGATTTAAAACAGTAAAATCCACAAAACCAACACTCACTTTAAATTATACACACTTATGAAAAAAGGAAATTCTCAGGTTTTTCACCTTGGGGTCCGGGGAGGCCACATAGCCCAGGCACTCCTGGTGGCCCCTTCATCCCCTTTACAGCATTCACGATAATCTCTCCTGGCATACCAGGAATTCCACACGGACCTGTAAGAGAGACAACACAGGTTTTGATGTTCTTCTCATTATTTAAAAAAAAACAGTTTCTACTGTATCAGGCTTGCGCTCATCATCTCATAGTTCGCAAACTAGCCGAGACAAGTCAATGCCATAAATTAGCACAACTGCATTGTATAACTGCAGTACATTCTGGAATGTTTCCTGGATTTCTCAATAATATGATGCTGGAAAATGGTGAGAAAAGGAGCTCTTGCTCTTTTGTTTCTTAGGAGCTAACTGTAAAACCTGACTTTCATCTCTTTCAGTCCAGGCATTACCTTGCTCAAGCCATAGACACACCCACTTCACGAAGTCTTACCATTGTTTATCACTGTGCATTACTGAGCATTACTGAGCCTTGTATTCTGACCTGTGCGTCATGTTTATCAACTTCTGTTAGTTGTCTGTCCTGCATAAACCTGATTGTCTGTGCCTGTTTACTATGATTGTGTCTGACGATTTGGATTAATTCGATACACACTTGTATTAGTATAGCAATGATTTGTAAACAATATAGTAACTGCACTAGCAATGTCCCCCTGTGACATGGCAAATGACCACTATCTTCTTTTGGGAATAATGAAAATACAGCACCAACCAACAAATTAGCACCAGAATCACTAATCACGGTACAAATTTTTAAAAACAAATATTTACGTGTTTCAGGGTTGATTTTTTTCTTTTAAGTATTCCTTCTTTAGGCATACCTTTCTCTCCTTTCTCTCCTTTCTCCCCAGAACAACCTTGCCTCCCATCGAGGCCTTTCTCGCCTTTTATGCCCGGTGGTCCTTGATGTCCACACTCACCTAGGCCACCAGGGAAGCCGTCGCTTCCGGGTTGTCCAGGACAACCTGAGTGACATCATGAAATCATTTTCAATTTTAAAATACAATGATGCTTTCATCATGCTTTTAACTGACAGGAAAATGGGTTCATTTACATTTTAAACTTCACCTGCAGCTTTAAAGAGATAAATACTGGATTGAACATTTTATTTTATGACCTGCTGGGGAAGAAATAAACTTACCCCTCATTTTAGCTTAAGAAATAAATCAATCTGCCACTAATCCGATTCAGTTTTAGAACATGGACTTTTACCTTTCAATCCTTTAGGACCAGGATCTCCAGAATCTCCTTCTGTTCCTGGGCATCCCTGAGGACCACAGTATCCCCGAGCACCAGGTGGACCTGGTTTCCCAGGACAACCTTTCAGCCCCCTTCCTGGAAGGCCAGGTGGTCCGGCACATCCCTTCTCGCCACGTTCACCTAAAACATATACACATTCAATTCAACTCAGTTTTACCTGTATAGTGCTTTTAACAACAGATAGTGTCACAAAACAGATTCACAGGAATCTGGATGCAGATTTAGATCCCTAATGAACAAGCCAGACATGACAATGGAAAGGAAAAGCTCTATGAGACAACATGAGGAAGACACCTTGAGAGGAACCAGAATCAGAAGGAAAGTCTTCCTCTTCTGGGTGACATCAGATTGCTGCTTGCAGCTATGTTTGTAACATTATTGATCTGTCACAGCTACAGTAGCTCAGGGTGTTCCTCAGGAATCAATGCCTGACACTATCCTATGCCGATGATACTCACATTTTCTCAGCACTAAATCGACCACATTTATATTGCCACCTGCTCTTTTGCTCTATTGCTCATCTCCACTCGAAGACTGAACTTGCTAGTACATGATGCCTTTATCATCAGTTTGCTTATACTACTCATCTTATGAATGTAGCACACATAATCACCTGGATTTCCACTACAGCCCTGGTCTCCTGGCATTCCTGGGTTGCCCAATTCTCCAATATCGCACTGTACTGGACATGGGCCAACAGACCCCTCTCTCCCAGGCTGACCATTTGCTCCTGGCTCTCCTTTCCTACCTCGAGTTCCAGGTACACCAGGAGAGCCTGTAGAGGCACAACCCAAAAATCTAAGCTAAATATACACAAAGACTTTACAGTAACAATGTTTTAATGTTTCTCTTTCTCTTTTTTAATCTAATGCCGTTGCTGCTTGCTTGTCTCTTGCCTACCTTCTCCACCAAGTGATCCTGGGGCTCCTGGGACTCCTTTAGGTCCTAAAGAGCCTCCGAACCCACAAGGGCCCACTGGCCCTCGACCTCCTACCACTGAGTCTCCAATGCATCCTTTTAACCCAGGGGGTCCAGGATTGCCAGGTATCCCTGGTTCTCCACTCAAACTAATGCCGTCGGGTCCAACGTCTCCTGGATCCCCATGAGATCCACATAGCCCTGATAAAGAGAAAAAGGCCATATTAAATTGTCCACCCATAATGTGGCAAGGCCTGTACTGTAGGTGTAGCGTTCAAGAATATAGCTCTTGTTTATCCACACACACGATGTATTAATTGTACCCTAGCCTTCAATGGTGTTGTTTTCTGACCACAACGTCAGTCTTAGCTGGACATTTGTGCTTGGCAGACCATTCTCAACTCTCTTTTTTTGCTGAAAACAGTTAGGCTCTTTAGCTTTAGCGTAGTCACTACCTGTTGGGCCATTTGGACCAGGATTTCCAAGGTTTCCTTTCTCTCCCTTTGGTCCGTTAATTCCATCATCCCCACGAGGCCCTGGATTGCCCTGCACTCCTATGCACCCTGAACAGAGCATAAAAGTCTCACAGTAAAATGTATTAGCCATAATTAGGAAATCAGTTACCTAAGCAGAAACTTATTAAATACACACACTTTTATGACTGAGTTTACATAATTTCTTTCATCCACTCATTTATTATTCATTAACTCGACTATTAATTGATTATTGTATCTATTCTGTTTTGCTGCAACAGCTACCTTGGTCACCACACTCTCCCTTTGGTCCACGGACTCCGGGACTGCCAGGTATACAGGGTTGCATGTCACCTACACAGAAAACAAATTCAGATCAGCACAGAGTACCTTGCATAAGTATTCAACATTGCGTCTCTGTTTAATGCCCTCCTTTCCTGGTCAGAGACTTTTGTTGGACAGTCTTATGCCATCACACCTTTTACATTTTTGATTTGTAAATAATTTTGCAAACTATATACATCCCCCCCACTTCAATATTACGGGCTATATTGTGTAGATTTGTGTGACCTACATTCAACTACACATATAGTTCACATCAAATATCAGAATGGGGAAAAAATAGGATCTTAGTGTTTTCGGGATTGGCTCCGGATCCACTGGTTACTAGGTTAACGTGGTTACTGTAGATGGATGAAGATGAAGTCTTGTATAGCTTGTTAACTCTTACAAAATTACAAACGTGTCAAATTGTTTACAATCTCTAATTAAACTAGCACTAGCTGATGAGAATGTTAATGAACATTCAATATATGACCTGCAAGAGAACATTTAGGGGAAAAAAAAGGGGGAACAATTTTACCTTTGTTTCCTTTACGCCCAACAACTCCTCTCTGTCCCAGAGGTCCCTGCTCACCTTCTTTTCCTCGATGACCTACTGGCCCAGGAATGCCTGGGCCTTGTGGTCCACAGGGACCTCTATCACCTTTGAAGCCCATACTTCCTGGACAACCTCTATCACCAGGAAAACCTGTAAAACTGTCACCCTTAAAAAAGGAATAATCATCAGTCAGTGTGAAGAAGAACTGCTATGTCAAGCAAATTAGACATTAGAGAAATCCTTGATCCATCCATTAATATTTCCTCTCCCAAGGTATACCATCCATATAACCATCTAGCTGTCCATCCACCCATCCATCCACCCACCCATCCATCCATCCATCCATCCATTCATAAATCTACCATCTACACTCTTGGGCCAAAAAATGGGCCAAGAACAAAATGGCAAATATGAAGCTTTTAATGGCCTTAACAACAAATCATTGGTCAGAAAATGAGCAAGAATGAAGCAGATGCACTCCTGAGAGCTCTTGTGCCTCCATTTGCTGAACTGTTTGGGGAAAAGCTAGAAACAGGGAGTGTATTTGTCCATCTATTTGTCGTATTTTGCAAATTTCACCAATTTGGGTTGATAAATTTAAATTTTTTACTGTATTATCCACTTTACTATGCTCATTGGTACAATACTTTTACCACAACCTTTAGATCACTAACCTCTGGACCACAATCACCTGCAGGCCCAGGAGCCCCAGAATCCCCTCTTCTGCCATCGATTCCTGGACAACCAGTAATTCCTATTGTTCCACACTGTCCCTTTTGACCTTAAAAGTAAATGTGAACATTTTAATTTTTCAGCTTAAAAGATGTACAGAACACTGCACGAGCGCTGTGCTACATGTCTCACCCTTGATGTTCATCACACACAGGTTTCCTTTTTCTCCTTTCATCCCCCTGCAACCTGGAAAACCTGGAAAACCCTGTGAAACGCACAACACTGATCAACACCATATATAAAAGTGTACAATAGAACCAGTTCTGTTTTCTCATCAGTGAAATATGTAAATCAGTTTACATGTAAGATAATTTACTCACACACACACACACACACACAGGCTACTAAACAAAATTAATTATACGAATATGAAAAATGTACATAATATTTATGCATATCAAGGAGGAAATTCACATTTAAATGTTTATTCTCCAATGTTTTACTTTTACTCTCCTAATAGAAGTCTGTCGAAATGCGGGATTTTTAAATGTTTTGGTCAAATAACCCTTGTTTCTTGAAGAAGGGGTCAGAACACATCTGTCACCAGGCAGTGGCTAGAACTTGTTTCCCAGTTTGCTGGCTTTGCTGCAAACTGGTTTGTTACAATTAACATCCAGAAAAAAAGACTATGCAGTAAAATGAATAAATAAATAAATAAATTCTGAAACCTTATCCAAAGCGGAGTTAACTTTTACCACCCCAAAGTCGATTACTTCCCATGTCCACTCCACCATGTCCACCAAGATTGACATATTTTACTTTGTTAAATAACACATTTTTAAATCTAGCATTAGATTATTAGATCCTTTAATTGAGCCGTTACTATAGAAACGCTAACATATTAGAACGAGCGCATTAATATCAACCTGTGATTTAAATTATTCACATTTCTTCAGATTTCACACCAATCAGATTTGAGAATTCAGTAGTGTAATCCTAATTAATATTCAAATTGATATTAATTTTTTTTTTTTGGAGGACTGTTTACTTACAAAACATCCTTGTGGTCCAGGATCTCCATCAGGTCCAATTTCACCTTGTGCACCGGAAAGCCCATGCAGTCCTGGAGCACCAGGTTCCCCGGGTTCGCCCGGGGAACCCTGAAGGCCATAAATATTAGCACTGGCCTCACAAGCACAGTCACCATTATGACCTGTAAAACCACACACCCACAAAACATTTATTACATCCTGAAATCAACTTTCATATGCAAACGAATGTTATTGTTGAGAGTGATGGATAAAAGGTTAAAAGCTTAAAATCAGCCTCGCTTCTTCATACCATTCTGCATATTTTTCTTATGACCGTTGTTGGAGCTGTTGCACTTGTTTCCACAAAAAAAAAAAAAGCAAAATAATCTGATTTAAAGCATCTGTTAACAGCAAATAATCTGATGTGGATGCCCAAAATGAAATCCTATATTGATATCTGTTTATCTTTGAAAGCAATGTAAAAAAAAAATAATAATTGAAGCACATGGAAAGCACTTGTGTGAGGAAATCCGTGTGTTCAGCTCAAATACATCACGGCTCACAACAAAGCAGTGAGATTGCTAACACTGTTTAAGCATCAACGTCTTTGTATGATACCTGAAAGTCAGTTTGGAAATTTGACTGAACATCCATGATTTTTTTTTTTATTATTATTCAAAGAAAAAACAAAAAAAAAACGCCATTATTAAAGCAAACACTTGAAAGTGAAGTCTCTTGGTTACTACAGATCATCTTTTGGATTTAGAGGACCTTTAGTACGGACATGTAGTGAGGATTTGATTTTGAAATTCATACCGGTTTTCAGACCTCGGATGTAACGACAGACTTCAGCTTGGAATTGGCGTGTAGGATGGAGTCCGTCAAAAAAAAAAGAGACGTGTCTCAGTTATGTACGATTCTGACCTCGGAACTTAAGCCCATTTTTCTTGCACAATATTGGCTCGAGCGAGGAGCAGTAATTAAGTCCAGCGCCACTGTCTAGAGGTTTGATGCAACCACAATAAAACACACTGGAATTTATGTTTTGGGTTTTAAATACACTGGGAGACATTAAATACAAAAGCATGTACGACACTTAAGGGAAGCTTCAAACTTTCATTTTGCAATTACACAATACCTACACGATATTTTATCAGCCCTACACATGGACAGTGAACCTGCGTGTACAGAACCACAGCGCGGTTGAATGCTCGACTCTGATTGGTCAGAAGGTGTGCACTATTTTTCATTAATATTAATGCGTCATTCTAATACAGTATTGTTTCTATAGTAGCGGCTCATACGAAAGGAACTCGTAAAGCAGATGCTCAATAATAACATAAGACTAATAATAATAATAAACCGATTAAAAAAACAAAGTAAAATTTATAATTGTTGACATGGCGACATTTCTGTTATGAGACATTTATTTGACGTTTATGGAAGAAGTCCTTTTTTGAGACAGAGAGAGAGAGAGAGAGAGAGAGAGAGAGAGAAAACATTAAATCTCACTATAAGCAATGAAAATGCTCAACGTTTCATACGTGAATTAATTAAATGTAAACGTGGGCAGATCGCTGTGGTATAAGCAGAACAATCATGACATGACTTAGTATATAAAAATATTCACATCTCTGCGTATGGTTGTGAGAATGTTGTGGTCTTTCAATCACCTTTCCTCCCACGAATGCCTGTTGGACCAGGTCGACCTCTATCTCCTTCAGGACCAGGATCTCCTCTTTGGCCGGGGATGCTGTAGTATCCTACAGCACACACACACACACACACACACACACACACACACACACACACACACACATTAACCTTAAAGTATCTCATAATTAAGGCATCTAATTGGACTAGAGCTAGCACTAAAGCAAGACACAACACTTAACTAGAACCAGACTATAGTTCTATTCTTATATAGTCAGATAAAGTTATATTCTTTAGGACCATACACTTAATTTTCACTATTTTTATGGCTAATTGCATAAAGCATTCTGTCACAAATTCACCCTATCTGTGCTTGTTTTGAGTTCATCACATGCCTTTGTTTCGGTTTCAGTCGTGTCTCCACCCTCGTCCTGTCATTGGTTTGTTACATGATTGTTTTCACCTGTTATGTGTCAGTCCTTGATTAGTGTGAGCACAATATACATGCTGTTGTGTCAGTGAATCATTCACAAAGTTAATCTGAAAGTGGACAATAAATAAGTCCCTGAATACAAAGATTCAATAGAATACATTTTTCCAAAAAAAAAAAAATCAAAACCTTCAAAGTCAGAATTATAGTTTGGAAGCAACTAGCTCTGGTTTAAGTCAAATGTCATATGCTGAATTTTGAATTTTGAATATGTTATATGCCTTTGTTTCTGTTCTCGTCCTGTCTCCGCCCCTGTCCTGTCATTGGCCGATTGCAGCTAGAGATTTTCTCTTCTGTATTTGGTTCTTGACTAGTTTGGGTTCTTATTTCTACTGTGTGTCATTGTTTGATCTAATTCTCACAGATACTTGATGTTTGAATATGGATGTGCCTGTGATTACCTCGTCTGCCTTTGCAAATTAGATATTTGCTCCAACTACAAACCCGACTTACAGTAACTGTGGTCTAAAGCCAATATTGAGAGAATACAAGAAATCTGAGCTGAACATTGGGTGCTATAAATTTATGCTAATGTTATGGCATGGATTGGATTGAGTTGGATTGAATCATCAAAATATCAAAATGCAGAATGGTAAGGAAAAAAAAAAACATCCAGGGAGCAGCCGTGAGTTGATGAGAGAAGACAGAGGAGACTTGTTTGAGCTGACATTTAGGCTAGAGTAACTCAAATAACCACTCTTTACAAGGGTGGTAAGCAGAAAAGCATCAAACAAACTACAACAGCAGAAGACCACATCGGATCACCAAGATATTCATTTAAATAATCAAAATGCAGAATCTAGTCCAAAATGCTAAAGCTCAGTGAGATATGGTTTGAAGAAAGTTTAGGCTGGGAATCGTTTTATTTTTAAATGCAAATATATATCCCAAACCAGAGAATATTAAATATGTATATGTGCACAACAGTCAGGAGAAAAGAGAGATACATGTGAAAGAGAGAACAGAAGGACACAGAGTACACATTTCTGTCTACTCTGTGTACACCTACCATGGGGTCCGGGAGCCCCTTGAATGCCTTTTGGCCCCTGGAACCCCGGTTTCCCAGGTTCCCCTGGGATATGCATGGTGCTTCTCTTTCCTGGCTCTCCTTTGTCACCTTGAAGGCCTCGAGTACCCACCGTCCCTGGGCTGCCTGGGGGGCCTGGCAGACAAAGGAGGAAATAATCAGTATAATCCATAATAAAAATCAGAATTATGAAGTTGCAACTGTTTCTGCAATTTTAGTCTTAACTAAACAATTTTTAGACATATACACACCTGGTAAAGATATTCCTGTTGGACCAGGAGGGCCTGGCAGGCCCATCAATCCCATGTCTCCTTTGATACCGGGGGCTCCAGGACATCCTTGTTCACCGACGCAACCTACAGTCCAGAACAGCAGCAAAATCATATAATCGTCTACTCAATCATACAAAGATCAGTGATACAGCGTTTAAAGATGCATTGCGACACATTAAAACATTGGTGAACGGGTTTATTTTGACCAGGAGGAATATTAAAAAGAAACAAACAAATTACGCCTACAGTGTAGCTTTTCCCCCAGTAGGTTAACACACTGCATTTCAAAATGCGATCACAATCTTTGGCGACATCACTGCAATTTTACTCCTATGGTCACTTCATTATAATACGTTATAATAACTTTCAGTCGTAATGATACTGACTGTGCTATAGACTCCATTTCAGTTCATCATTTTCAGATGAGTCCTTGAAAGTACCATTATTTAGCGCATTGTAGTGTTCGGTTTTCATTTCTAGAAGTGCTGATTGTCGTGCCATTATGTCATTAAGCTTAAGTGGATTGCTCACCAGCTCTGTAAATGCTCTACATAATGAATCCCTTGCGAGAAAAGGCGGAAGTTAAACAACCATTTCAAATTTATTCAAATAAGATTAGCCATTCAAGTCTTGTCCATGCACCCCAGCAAAAAAAAAAAAAGAAACACCACAAACTGGAATATGTGGATGTTGATAGTTGTACCTGCTTTATAAGAGAAATATGTTGTTTGCCCTTGTGGACCAGGATCGCCCGAGATTCCCTGTTAGACGTTTACAAACACAGCATTGGTAGGATAGTGTATCTATAATATGTTGTATGATGTTAGAATAATTGGGGTGTATTCAGAGTTGAGTTAAGCACACACAGCTGTGCATGTCGGTATTCAAACCTCGGACGTAACGCCAGACTTAAGTTCTACCATCCTTTAAACCTTGGGCACGTTCTCTGTACAGGAGAGCACATCGAATTACTGGCAATTTACTAGACTCCTATTACACGTGTATTCCAATGGTGATCTTCTCATTCATATTCACATATCTTTTGGATTTAAGTCGCCAACTCTGAATACAGCCCATAGAATATTAACACCAGTAAGATGGGGTAAAAAAAAAAAAACCTTTAGTCCAGAGCAGCCACTTTGACCAGGGACTCCAGGGTTTCCTTGTTCACCCTGTAGGAATAAGGACAATACATATAACAGACATAAACAAACTCACTATAAGTAAACACACACACACACACACACACACACTGCTTTGTACCTGAATTCCTGGTCTGCCAGAGTGCCCAGGTGAGCCACATTCTCCCTTTGAACAAGTTGCAGTGTGAAATGAGTAAAATAGACATCCGCATGAATTGTAATAAACATAAACATTCGAAATCGAGTTGAGTTATAAACCTATGCAGCCATAATATGCAGGGATTTACTGCAAAAATATCCCTACATGAAGTATTGCAAGGTTTATTTATGGTTTGTCGAGCATTATAAAAATTCACACTCACTGTAGGTCCTAGACAACCTGCGGTGCCTTTCTCTCCTCCTTTCCCCGGAGGTCCGACAGTTCCCTGGTACACAGACACATACATCAATGAACAGCACATAAAATCCCTCAAAGCAGCACCACAAGTCCTTGTGACTTCCTTGTGTCAGTAGATATGGGGGGAAAGTTCTCTATATTCAGCCTTGTGCTATGTGGATGCTTTAATTAATTTTCTCTGAGGCCCATTTAGATTATTATAAAGAACTGCATGTGGTTAAAGACTTTTTTTTTTCTTCCTAAGTAGCACTCTTTGGGCAATTTGCATTCTCAGTTCACAGCTACTCAAATGCCGTACATACATAAACCATGCACTTCTGAAACTGGAATCTTTGGGTTCTCATTTGACTCTCACCGTTCTCCAAAGCGCGCTGGGGATCAGGATGTTCATAGCCGATTATCCGCTGTTACGCACAATGTACACCCACTTTTAAACTTTAACTGCTTTTGGTTTTGTATCTAGTATACCTGAATTATTCAAGCGAACAATAAATCTTACTCTTTTGTATGATTGTTTGTGATTTTGTTTCTTTCCCCCCATTTGCGATAGACGAAAAACTTATTTTACACATGTGCAGCCTCATGTTATTAGGGGTCCAAGCACCGAAGGTGTTGGAGCCCTATTGTTTTGGCGCAAATTTTCATATTCTTACTAATTTTCTTCCCCTAAAATGAATCATATAGATTAAACCGTAGAGATACAAAAGGAATGGCTAGTGTAAACAGACAGCCAGATCAACACACACACACACACACACACACACACACACACACACACACACACACACACTTACATTACATCCAGGCAATCCACAGTCTCCTTCAGGTCCTTTTTCCCCCTAAAATAACAAGATTATCCATTAATCCATCCATCTTCTTTTCTTTCTGATGTGAAATGTTGTTGTATATTATTGTCTATATTCCAATACTGGTTTTTTTTACATCTTCTTTTTATTGTGTGTGGATAATGTGTCATAATATAATTTTTACATATAAAATGATACAGGAAATAATTTCAGTTTCAACCATAGATAGGAGAGTGCCCTTACTGCCCTTTGATCGTAGATGATGCAGCAGCAAGCATTGGTGCAAGATGTTAGGGCCGATGCAACAGTGCAGTGAAGTGCAGAGCTCAGTGTAGCTTGGTGTTAACTGAGCCTGGCGTGACAAGACCCTGATTTACTTTCAGGGTCTGCATTTCATTTTCGAAGCTTAAAGCTGCCTTAACTAAAGTTAGATCCTCTACCTAATCCAACAGATTTAATTGCCTGACCCATTTTGTGGTATATCAACCCAAGCACGTTTTCATAAACAGCTCTTATATGCATTCAAGAGCACAAGCAATGTGCCATAAGAGCACAGAAAACGTTAAATGGGGAACTCATAGAACTGAAATCAGTGCCTAAATTAGAGAGACTCAAAGTAGAGAGAAAGTCGAATGGTACAAATGGACAAAGCACTGCTATCAAACCTGCACTGGACACCACACGAATACAGAAATATAGAATATAATTGTATCGCTAACGCCATGGCGCATTTGCTCCTCGCACTCAACAAGAAAATGCCCATGATGGGAGATTTAACTGGCACAAAAATCTTACAGACAGTGCTCCAAGTTATGGTTTTCGTACCAAAGGTGCTCATTGGGTCTGTTGACACAAGTGAGAATTGACACACAGGTTCTTTGCTTGAAGCACGATCTAAAAAATGCCACGTTTGACACATTTCCAAAGAAGTGAGTTTCAAAGACCACAGCGGCAGATGTAAGGAGTTAGGCAGGATGCAGCATGTGTCACACTGGTACCAAGGCAGAGGACCAGAACAAAAAGGGGGTTCAAGTCAGGGCAAAGACTGCCAAAGCTGCCAAAGCACAATTCACCAGAAGTGCCAGGTTTGAAACTATGCGGTCAGAGGTGGACTGATTACCCCTCTGCAATTAAAACTTCGGCATCAGATCGCTGGCTACTGAGAACAAATGACTGTATTGACTGTGGAGGTGCAGTCACTGCTAGAGACACAGGTACTAGATACTGTACATGATGTGCCTTTGAAGATTTTTTTCACCACAGTCTGTATGTACTTCCCTACCTGGACAGTTGCCTGCTACACAGTCAGTCTCAGCACCAAGTGACAGGGACAAACATTTGACAAGAAGATGGAAGAATGCGGCTCGATATGAACATATCAAATCCTCAGAATTAAAGCTGTGTGGCTAGAGCTGTGACGTTTCAGCTTGTGGGTCACTGACCAGATGTTGACTTCCTTTGGGGAGTGTCATGAAGGACCGCTGCTGCCTAGACAGGTTAGCCCACTGAGTAAAGTGGGTTACGCAGTGCAGTAAAGTGATTTCACAGGCATACTTGAACACTGGCCAGGAGGCGTCTTCTTCCGTCCTCCACTAGTTCTGGAAGGAAACTGTCCTGACGATCCGGGACTTAATGTAACTTGAGGTACATATTACAACTTCACGTGCTTCACGGTCACGGCTACTTTGCAATTAGTACTCAGCTAGGAAACAAGCACATGCGAAAAGCTCCACTATTTCCACAACGAAGCGGTTTTGCTCAGACTTTCAAACAAATGATTATGCAATATCACTTAGTATAATAAGAGACACAAGTTAGCTAAATATCTTACCTTGTCTCCTTTGGGGAAATATTCTTCTAATGCCTCAACTATTTCAAAAGGGCCTGGAGGACCCTCTGGCCCTGGATCTCCCTTTAAAATTGAAAAGAGACATTTACACACCCAATCGGCCCATCACACACACACACACACACACACACACACACACACACACACACACACACACACACACACACACACAGATGACATCTCCTACACATATGCACAAATACCCAAAACCCACCTCTTCTCCACTTGGACCAGGAATCGCTTTTCCTGTGTCTCCCTAGGAGAAATATGGTAATGGTAAGTGCAGTGAATTACACACTGCTTTTGTCAAAATAAATGATTTATTATTAAGATAAAAGTGTAGGATGTGCATATAACTTACTGGAGGACCTCTATTGCCTGGAACACCATTCCTACCCTGGAAAGAGAGAGAGAGAGAGAGAGAGAGAGAGAGAGAGGAGGAAGACTATGACACTTGTTCCACCTGAAAACTACATTTGTAAATGTAGAAAATGCACATAGAATTAGAATTTTAAATTCAATATTAACATTATATACAGGCAAAAATAAACAAGGAGCGAGAGCCAATGGCGTACCGGTAATCCAGGCTCTCCAGACTTCCCCTGTGAACCTTGTGGGCCACAA
>JAKKZJ010000014.1:1173817-1186667 GCA_033441845.1 Pangasius mekongensis
TTACCATATCTCCCCGTGGTCCAGCGACCCCAGGAAGTCCTTCAGATCCGCGGCGCCCTTTCAGTCCACGTTGCCCCTGAGGTCCTTGTGGACCTGGAGCCCCCATTCTACCCTCTTCCCCAGAAGCACCAGGAGATCCCTACAATGAGATAACATGCTATAGTTTGTGTATAAAAAAAACTCATAAAGAAGTCAGAATATACATACCAAAGTAATGATTAAATCAGTTATTTTGGTTGAAATGGTTGACCTTAAAGGTGTGTGTCGGAACTGGGATCCTGCGGGATGCAACAATAAATTGCGTGCATGACAGATTTTTACTCTCATGCTGGAAAGAAATCAGGCGACGTTTTTCCAATATTCAACTATCCAGTTTGGGTGAGATGTTTGGGTGAGATGTTTGGGTGAGATGTGCCTGCTGTAGCCTCAGATTCCTGTTCTTGGAGTGAGTGTGATCTTTTACCCCATCTGCCTCAAGGTTTTTGCATTTCGTATGCTCAGAGATGCCTTTCTGCTCACCATGGTTGTAAAGAGTTGTTGAGTTCCCATCAGCTCAACCAGTTTGGCCTTTCTGCTCTGAGCTCTCTCATCAACAAGGCGTTTCCCTCTCTTCTTTGCTTTTTTCCCTCCTGATACTGGTATTTCACTAAAATATTGTTTTCCCAACTATATTGAAAGGCATTATCCAGTGCAGTGTTGAAGCTAGTTTCCTTTCAGGGCCACTTTAACAGAAATGAGTGTAGCTCATTTAAAAATGTGAAAACGCCTATAGTGTGTTACAGGATCTAATAGTGCAATCATGTAGGCCTGTATGTTAATCATAATCACAGCATGAGCCCTTGCAACTCTCACACCACAGGAGGTTTCAATATATATATATATATATATATATATACACACACACATATACATATGGACACAACATCATGTGCAGCATCGTGTGCAAAAAGAAAAAGGACACAGCCTGGTTAGGGTTATTGTGCTGTCACACACACACACACACACACACGATCAGCTTTGTACAAGACATCAAATGCAGACCTACACACACAGATACCTTGCCAAGTTTATTATTTATTCTGGGACAAGACTAAATAAACTCAGTGCACCACTAGGTGGTGCCGCACTCCTCTCGAAAAAACTGAATTCTATCATAAACTCCAGAAACTATGATATAAACCATAATCGCTGTAATCCTGGCGTTCGCTGCTCTAAGCCTGAGGATCAAAGTCCGGCACGTTTTGGTGATAAGCGATTCAACTCACCAGGTAATTAAATTTTAGCAGGGAAATGAACGACCTTTTGCTGGATTTTAGACATCTGGGATTGGATTCGGGATAAACAGAGGATTAGGAAAAGGTGGAATTAACTGCTTAACCTTAACATTTTGAAACTTCTAATGATTAAACTTTTAAACGAATAATGAATTTATCATAAATGCTGAACTGATACAGACAGAGAGAGAGAGAAAGAGAGAGAGAGAGAGGGAAGGAGAGAGAGGGAGAGAGAGAGAGAGAGAGAGAGAGGGAAGGAGAGAGAGGGAGAGGGAGAGAGAGAGAGAGGGAAGGAGAGAGTGTCACAATGCTGTCTATGACCAATCTGCAGTGTTTATAAAACTGTTTACGAATGAAAGACTGCAAATTTTAGTTTTAAGCTAAAAGATACACTTTAATGCAGATGATGATTTTAAAAAGCAATGATTTAAATGAATTGAGGCAACAATCATAAATCAATTATTGTCCGTTGAGTCTTATCGCTTGTAAATAGATTATTATTTTAAAAAAAAAAAGAACAGACAATTGGTGTGTGACGAAAAAAATCATATTTTTAAACTGATGTGGAAATAAGGCTGGCAAGTTGATTTGCTTTTTTTTTTCTGTCTATAAATCGGACCTATAAATAGTCGTTCAACCACCACCCTCTCTTTTTCTCTCTCTTAAAGTTAATAAGACAAAAAAAAATGTAACGTTACAGAGAAACCATGGAGTGCAAACTCCTCCTGTGACAGAAACCCCGCCTGTTACAAAGCGCTGACACTGGAGACTCCTTCCGTCAATGTTAAATAAACATCTCCTTACAGAAAGCTGATCAAATAGGTACTTGAATAAACACACACACACACACACACACACACACACACACACACACACACACACAGAGGTAAATAATGTACACGATTACACCGAATGTTCTCATAGCTAAGCTCATGTGCAGGCTGCCAAAAAAATAAAAACAGGCATTCCAGGCATGCTCTCTGCACACACACACACACACACTTCTGTGGACACACCCTTTTTTTTATACAAAGAATGACATCTACACACACACACACACACACACACACACACACACACACACACACGCCCCTTGCGGGGGGGGGCTGCACTGAAATCACACTAATAGCAGGTTTTTTCCCACAGCTGGTTTGTGACAGTTTTAGCTTTCTTTTAATTAAAAAATACCTCTCTCCTCCTCCTCCTCCTCCTCCTCCACTCTTTCTCTCTGTCTCTCTCTGTCTGTTTTCTGTCACTCCTTGTCCTAGTCGCCTACCATAATATGTACATGGGAACCTTAATTCAAGGAAAGTTTCATCCTTCTGTACACACACAGCGTCCATTTTTTCATTCTGTGATCCGTGATTTTTTTGTTCTTCGTAAAGGTTTGTTTTTTCACATAATTTTTTTTTTTCCGTGGTTTTTATTTTTTCCACTTGAAAGTGATTTATTGGTTTATTAAACATAGATCAATATCCTTTGATCACCATCTCCCATCTCCCTAATAGTGCAAGTATAAGTTAGTACTGTGTGTGTGTATATATATATACACACACACATATATAACAGCGATAAACAGCCATCCCCTCATGCGGAAAAACGTGGAGCAAATGCACACTGTGAACATGGTAAGGATAATTAACAAATGAAGAGAAAGTGTGGAAAGAGGGATTAGTTCTCAATACCAGGTGTGTGACCAGGTGTCCTCAGATGATTTATACTTTGTAGACTGTAAGTCTTTCCTGAGTGGAGTGACCTACACGGAAGTTAAGCCAGCGCCTTTGAGTTCTGTTTTTTCAGTTCGGTAGTATGAACTGTTTTAGCAACTGGGAGCGATATTAATAAAAAAGGGTTTGAAACGACAAGGTACAGATAACGAGTTTCCATATGTGCAATGCATATACTGATATTTAACCAATTCATGACTTTACGATCGCATTCAACATAATTTTGTTTATATGAGTGTATCAGGAAGGAGAGAGAAGGAAAGAGAGAGTGAAAGAGAGAGAGAGAGAGAGAGAGAGAGAGAAAGAGAGAGAAAGCGCAAGAGGGAAGGTTGAGATGGTTGCGCTGTTAGACAGAGCGTACTCTTAGTGGTTGTGACAGAAATTGATCTGTTTGTGTGGAGTGTGTTCACAGCCTTTCAAAAAGAGCGCTACAGTGTGATAATCAGTAAATCATAAGTGGATTCCCGCACATAGAGTCACACACACACACACACACACACACACACACACACACACACACACATAGGCCAGGTTCAACAGAAGTCTACTGTTTCTGAATTTACCTTGTTTATGTATCCATACAGCTTAATCTTATAAGTTAATCTTTCATTTCTGAGTTGTTTCAACTGGATCGTTTAGAGAATACTGTGCTTCTATAGATTTAAAATGGGGCTCATATTATGGACAAAATATGTGGGAAAATATTTTGAAGTGGAAAAGGGCTGGAGAATGCAAATGCTCTTTCATTTTTTTGAGCCGTTGCTCCCTGAAATGTCTGCCTCTGTGTGATGTTTGTGTGTTTGTTGTTCTTGCGCTTTTTAATGAAACTGATGTCGACTCATCCTCCCCCAAAAATAAGTAGTGAGATCATCTACTGAAGAATGTCGGAGAAAACAAAACACTCTCTTAACAAGGCAAAGCCGTGGAATGCTTTCATATATCTAACAATTAAAAGGACAGCCAATAGAGTTCATGCCAGTTCTCCTAAATCACAGAGTTGCATCTAGTCTCTTGCAAAGGCAAACCTCGCCTTTATCGTTATCTTAACCCTTATGCTCTGCTCGCTTAAGAATGACAAACAAGATATTGTGGCTGTTAGCAGTTGAAAATGAAACATCCATTCAGAGATGTGTGTTTGCACAAATCACTGCACATTCATCTAGATAATAATTTACAAGACATGACTTTAGAGATACGTTTCATTCATTAATTTTACGTCTGCATTTCCTGGTGGGGTTTGCAGTGGCAACTAGCTGAGAAGGTCAGTCTAGACTTCTCTCTCCTGGGCCACAGATTGCTGCTCCTACTTGGGAATCCTCAGAAATTCCCAAAGTAACTGTTTGAAATAATTTCTCCAGTGGGTCCTGGGTCTGCCCCTGGGCTCTCCGTCCAGTGGGATGTGCCTGATACAGCTCTAGCAAGAGCTGACCAGGGAGCATCCTCTACTCTGAGACTCTCATGCATTGCTTAGCTCTTCACCTTCACATGGAATATTACACATTAACCCTGTGCAGGAATCTCATTTGTTCTGTCTTAATTACAGTCTTATTCATTCGGTCACTATCCATAGCTTTGTCTGACATCTGAGCCCTGCTTCACCACCACAGGCTAGTACAGCAACTGTAGCAGTGCTGCTGCTGATCAGTCTGTTCGTCAGTCTGAATCTCTCTTTTTCATCACTCATGAATAACCTCCCAAGGTGCTTAAACTCCTCCTCCAGGGTCAAGGTCTCTTCCCTGACCTACAGGGAGCATCCAACTCTTTTCCACGTGAGAACCATGATCTCGATCTTGGAGGCGTGGGTTTTAATCACAGCCTCTTCACACTCAGTAGCAAAACGTTCAAGTGTGTGTTGGAAATCCACTTCAGATGGTGTAAAGATAACACCATCATCTACAAATAACGGTGATGTTACCTCAAGGCCCCGATACCGGACATCTCTCTAACCTTTGCTGTGTCTTGATATCATGGCCATGACAACCGTATGCAGGTGTTGAGACAAGACATAGCTTTGACAGAGTCTTACATCCAACGTAAATGGCTTCAGTCATATAGAGACTGGGGTGCAAACCAGATACCCCATACTCCTTCAGTACCTCCTGCAACAAATGCCAAACCCACAAACACACACATAGACTAGAGATTCAGCAGATGCCGTTATCCAGAGTGACTTACAGAACTGCTTTGTAGTCTAATCACAAATATTTCCACGTGCTAGTTCACCTGGTTAGGGTCAAGAATACCATCAACCAAAAAACCTTTTAGGAGGTTAGTACGGAAAGAAAATAAAACACTTTTTCTTCATTTGCAGACAGCCAGTGGCTCAGCTGTTTGGATAGTGAGGGGATATTCATTGCACTTCCTGGGAGCCAGGATAGAGAAGAGTCTTAAGACATATCTTCAGGGATAGTGGATCCAGTCAAGTCATGCTAGAGACTTGAAGAGAGTGTGTAATAAGAGTGTAAAAAGTGCCATCAGGTAGGTGAGGGCTAGCCCATTTTTCGCTTTTTAGACAAATATCAGTGTTTTAAATCTAATGCGGGCAGTTGCATAAAGCAAGTGTGAGGCATGCAGCAATGGGATGATGTGAGAGAACTTCCAGGGAATGAAAACAAGTCTTGCAGTTGACTGCATCAGTTGAACTCATCAAGCATCTGTGTAGCCTCTGTGGATAAAAATGGCCGGATCCTCCTGATGTTGTAAAGGAGACACTTGCATGACAGCGTCAGGTTAGTAAAGTGAAGCTAAAAAAAGCTAGCTGGGTGTCCAGAACTACCCCAAGGTTGAATGCATTGCCACATGGTGTGATCTGAGAAATGCTGAGAGAGATCACAAGATCCTGACATAGAGATGCATCTTCAAGGATATACAGCAGCTCAGTCTTGCTGGGATTCATTTTTAACTGATGTACTGCCATCCTTGACCTGATGTCTGCCAGACATGCTGAGATAGCAGTGGTATGAAAACCCTGAGAGTGTGGGAATAGAGAGAGAACATCACCAGTGCAGAGTCTGCATGGAGCAGATACGGAGCCCCTCCATATCACCTGATATGTCCAGGTAAGAAGCAAACCACCTGCCGTGCCATGCTACTAATACCAAGACTCTTCAGGAAGGACAGCCGGTGAATTGTGCATTGTTCCATGGCCTGGATGGAACCTCCATTGTTCCTCCTGAATCTGAGGTTCAACTCTCTCCTCTCTAGAACCCTGGCAAGGACTTTTCCAGGATATCATTCCAACACATTTCCAAAAGCCAGTTTCCATTGCAAAGATCTAGTCCATCTAAGACTGTCCATCACATGCTTGCCACCAACTGGCTTTGCACCTGAACCACACCCTTCATCTAGCAAGTGGTGAGCCCACAAGATGGCTCCACATTGTGGTTTCATATGTTTTAACTTTTAAACTTTTAACTTTTTTGTCTCACAGTATGGTCTAGCAAGGAAAACCACTCAACTATGTTAGAAGTACAAACACTATATGGACAAAAGTATGCGGACACCTGACCTTCACTGGAAGTGAGGGGCCCAAACGTGTTCCAGCATGACGATGCCCCTGTGCACAGGTGTGTGAAGGTTGGAGTGGAAGAACTCGAGTGTCCTGCACAGAGCCCTGACCTCAACCCCACTGAACACCTCTGGGATGAACTGGAACACTGACTGCACCCCAGACCTACATTTACGGCATTTGGCAGACACCCTTATCCACAGCAACTTATAATTACCTCATTTATACAACTGAGCAGTTGAGGGTTAAGGGCCTTGCTCAAGAGCCCAGCAGTGGCAGCTTGGTGGTGCTGGGGATTGAACTCATGACCTTCCGATCAGTAGTCCAACGTCTTAACCACTGAGCTATTACCATGGCACCATTAGTCCTCCTGTGGCTTTTGCTCTATGCTGAAGACAAAATCCTAACTATTTCCAGTGTAACCACTAATATAACCCGATATGGTGTAAGTGTGTTTATGTGGTTACAGACGGGAGTGTACACCTCATTTTATTACTACAAAGTGACTGTTTTGATCCACACCGAAGGGCGTGAGTTTGTAAGAAAACACTATTCCACATGTTATTTAACCTTAAGTTTACGATCAAACTTATTTGTTCTGTAACTGTCACAATGTTTTTTTTGTTTTGTTTCTAGCACTTATTTGCAATTTGTTGTTCACTCTTTTATACAGTATATTCTGTAGAACGAAATGTGTCATTTTGTTTGTACTGCAGATTAATAGAAATTTCACACGGTGTGAATTTGGTAATGAATAATGATTGTTAGCGATTGTAAAAAAAAAAAAAAAAAAAAATCCCTCATCTCAGCTTGTGTTCAGAGCCCGCTTGAAACGGCAGTCTGCTAATATTTAACAGGGTTGAGGGAATGTTGCTAATGGGTTAATGGAAGGTTTGTTTCTCACCTGGAGGATGACATTTATGTCATCTGATATTTCTGACTTTGTGGAGACATTTTGGTTACTGAGGTTAAGGTCCTTGCAAAGATGTGTGTGTGTGTGTGTGTATGGTTGAGTTTGTGTCCAAATACTGAGTCTAAAAGTACCCATGTTTCATGTGCAATGTGTTGTGTTTGTGGACAAAAACGATTAGAGTGAGACTTAGCTAATATAATTAAAGATGTTTTGTAACAGGGAGAAAAACTTACTTTTGTTCCTCTTTTTTCTTTTATTTTCCTTTATAGGATGATGGAAGGTGAGGTGTGAGATGTTAATGAAATAATTTGCTTACCCGGGAACCTTTTAGCGGAGGACACGGGCACAAGCTGACGTTGCGCTGGCCACAGTCGTTGGAGCTCTCCTCCTAGGGACGAACACACAATCACACAATCGCTGTCACCGGCTCTTTTTCATACTCTCTCTCTCTCTCTTTCTCTCTCTCTCAACACTACATTTATCTTTTTTAATAACTTAAAACAATGATTTGATCTATCAACCACTTGTGTCAAGAGTGAAAAAAAAATAACCGATTGTAACTTAAGCATGCACAATTACTACGACCTGATTACACACACTGCAACATAAACATACATTACTGTACAATTATAGGCAGTATTCAACCTCCTTAGCAAGGCACTGCTCTCATTTCCTGTAGCAGAACTCATACACAAAAGCAAAAATTATATAATCTATTTGTTCTAGTTCACTAATTAACACAAAATTAGATGATACCAAATGCATAGCCAGCACCCATGATCTGAATCTAGGACTGGAAAATCCATTAGATCCCTTACATCTAAAGTACTTATTGTAAATGACACTATAACTGATCAGGGATTTATTGTTCTATTCTTAAACATTAAACAGCATTAGACCAGATGAGTACACAAGCTAGCCCCACCGGATACGGCTCCTGTATATAGACTCCCCCATCTTATTGGCAGGGGATTCAGCATTGCAGTTATTCATAACAATACTGTAGGCACTACGCAGAAATGAATTCAATATTACGAACTCAATATGAATTTAACTCAGTTGAAGTAAAGTCATTTCCAATAATAGTATTCACAGGCCACCTGAACTTCTACAGGAGCTTTCCTTTTGAATCAACTTGCGTTAATAGAAAAGTTATTAATTGTTGGAGACTTTAATATTCATTCTGATAATCCACAAGACTCTCTGAGAGCAGCGTTCGTGGCTATTTTAGGCTCAATAGCGGTCAATCAGTATGTAACTTGACCCACTCGTGACAGCGGACACACCCTTGATTTAATACTGACGTTTAGCATAGATATAGAAAGCTGTCACACACTACCCGAGTCTGAAATGATCTCAGATCACCATCTCATTTAATTTAAAATGCATCTTAGTCATAGTACAGTGTATTCATTTCACCTCACGAATACATTAAGCGTAGGGTTCAGTTTTACTGAAAATCTCCCACGTTTATCAAGTTTGATTCAAGTGACTAAATACAGTCAGTGTTTCACTTCACACTAGATAACGCACATGAATCACATCCAGAAATCTTTCAGTCATCCTTTAGGGCTCAGAACAGTACTGAAAGAGAAGAGGTTAAAGTATTAAATTACCAACTTCTGGCCTTGGATCATAGTTGTGTCTACCTGCTTGTGTTGCTCAATCTCACTTCTGATACCACAGATCACTATATTCTTCTGGACAGACTAAATCATTTTCGGAGTTAAGGGAATGACTCAGGTCTTATCTGACGGATCGGTATCAGTCATGGTGATGTCTCTGTGCCTACAAAAGTAAACTTTGGTGTTCCACAACATTCTGTCCTGAGGCCCCTGTTTTTTTTCCCCACTACATTCTACTGATTTGCCTCTGGGTACAATTCCTCAGAAACATGATGAGAGCTTCCACTACTGTGATGATGACACACAACTATATGTTCCAGCAAAATCAGATGACAAGGCTGCTTAATTTCAAACATGACAGATGTTTTTTCTGCTAGGGCCACATGATGCAGCAAAACTAGTTCATGCTTTTGTTACCTCTAGTCCTTATAAGAACCAGAAAGGTTGCCCCATGAGTGGTCTTGCCACGAAGTAAATGAGTGACCTTTTTTTAGTCCTTTTGGTCTATGATCCATCCTTCAGTCAAAAGGTGCAGCACATTCTTTATTAGTACCTAGAATCATGACAACTACAGCAGGGAACAGATCTTTTTTTTCCCTACAAAGCCGCCCCCAGCTGTGGAACAGCTATCCAATTAGTGTTCTGGACTCAGTCCCAATATTAATCTTTAAGTCTAAGTTAAAAACCTATTAGTTTTTGTAATTTTTTTTTTTCTGGACATTGTTAAACAGCTTTTCTCGAAGGGAAAGGTGAAGATCTGGGGGCTTCATGCTCATAGAGAGCTATGGTAAACTGGAATGTTTTGATGCTGTCACCTCACTCTCACATGAATCCTTTGGTTTGTTGATGCTGGAGTGGTGGAATTCAGATGTTTAAGGGTTCCCTCAAGCCTGTATTGCTTTCTGTCTCTCCCTTTAAGTACATATTGTCATAGTTCGACCTGTGGGAGTCCCAGCTTGCACGCTGATCACAGTGTACACCCTTTTAAACCACTGTATGATAAAAACATACCTAGCAATCAGTTCTCACTCTCTCTCATTCTGGACATGCCTGATTCTTCTTAATGCTCTGCTTTATGCCCAAGACTCATTCTTGTTTCTTACCCAATACTGTAGATTTGTTCCTAAGCACTGTTGCCCTAATCATTAAGACTTTCTTGTGCTCGTCCCAGGACTCTTATTCACAATATTCTCATACTGAATATCCTTTCAACACACTCAGTACAGTTTGACTTTACTCTTCTACATGAGGATGGGTTCCAGTTTGAGTCTGGTTCCTCCCAAGGTTTCCTTCCCACTGTTCCTCTGGCTTGTTCATTAGGGATCTAAATCTGCATCTACATCTGTAAAGCTGCTTTGGTAGACAACATCTACCATCAAAAGCACTACACAAATTGAATTGAATTGATTATTCACTTATGTATTTACACAATACCCCTAAATTCTAGAAGAGGAGATTCATGTATGAACTGAATTTGGATGCACAGAAGCGTCTGGAAGACTTGGAAGAGTTTGCCACTCTACTGCCATTGCTTAAAGCGAAGCTAGACATTACACAAGAGGTCCTCTAACCAGCGAGCATGCGTCAGGTGGGACAAAGAAACGTCAACATGAAAAGAAAAAAGGCGACAGGTAGAGAGAGAACATGGGGGAAGATTGAAAAAAAAAGCAAAAGATGGGAGAGACTTTCAGCGATACAGAATAGAAGGGAGGGGGAGAGGCGGATAAAGGCAAAGAGGGTTGTTTTGTCTTTAAAAAGTAGATGGGTATGTGGAAAGAGCTATAGGAGATAAACTATATAATCAGATGTCTTCCAGAGAACCACACCTATTACGTGAGCCTGTGCCCACTGCAGGCTCGGATTCCTGGTCTTGGTTGATAGGACTGGAACGTGATGTTGTCTTCTGCTGTTGTAACCCTCAAGGTTTGACGTACTGTGTATTTTGAGACACGCACCATGGCTGTAAAGAGCGATTATTTGAGTTACCATAGACTCCCTGTCACTTCAGACCAGTCTGGCTGTTCTCCTCTGACCTCCCTCATCAACAAGGAGGTTCCATCCACAGAACTGCTGCTCACTGAATGAGTTTTGTTTTTCCACATTATTCTGTGTAAAGTCTGAAGACTGCATGAAAATCCCAGGAGATTTTCTGAAAGACTCCAACCAGCTGGCACTAACAACAATGCCAAGGTTACAGGCACTATCACATATTTTCCCCATTCTGATGTTTGATATGAACATTAACTGAAGCTCTTGTCCTGTAGCTACATGATTTTATGCATTGTGCTGCTGTAACGACGTTACGATGTTGTGTAGCTAACTAGCTCACAATGACTTAGTACATTATGTTAGCTACAATTTTTAGCCTATTGATTATGAGTTTGGGCAACAAAACATGAGACTGGGCAACACTTTACTTGCTCAGTGGGCTAGCCAATGGATTTATGATTTGTCCACCCCAACTTGGCAAACTGCTGTAGTAAAAGAGGGAGGAAACACTTTATGATGTGCCGCTACAGGAAAATAATCCACGCTGAACTGGTAACAGTAACTCTGCTTCAAAGGTATAGGATTATTTCCTTATAACAGCACACCTCCAAGTGTTTTATTCCTTACATACCATCAATGATCATTTTCAAGGTGCATGACTTCAAAGTCTACACCCACATAACGCACATACGTCCACATAATAGAAAATCCACAGACGCTAAGAGCATCCACTAACACACACGAGGTGTCACACCAAGTTCTGCATCACTTCCTGTTGCCAGGTGAACACAGTGCAGTGGAGAAGAATCAGTAACGTGAGCAGCGATTCACACACACACACACACACACACACACACACACACACACACACACACGCAAGTGCGCATGCTCATGCAATGCCATCAGTCTCATCTGAGAACAAAGCGTTCTTTAATTACAGGAATAATTGCTGTTATGAAGTTTGAAATGAAAAGCTCCGTGTCAACATCAACACATGGCGGATAAAGATGATGAGAGAGAGAGTCGAGGTGTCTACCAACCTGACATAATATAAACACACAGGATCTCACACACACACACACACACACACACACACACACACACACAGAAAGAACGCACCTCTGCAAATGTTTTAACGCTTTAATCCTAGTACTCCTTGTAAATTTTAATACAGATTTAGAAATGACATAAAAGTTATTTAAAATGACATCACGGTAAATCTCTGAAAACAGGTTTCTCACACACACATACACACACACACCACACACACACACACACACACACTTCTGGCAGCTATTTTAAAGTGATATAATTTACATGGGCTCTGATGGTTTGAGCATTTGCAATGACATTATGAGGGATTTCGATGAACGTGCTGATCGACTGATTAGCCTACTGGCACGCTCGGCTCTCTCAGCTACGTGTGATGTGTGACCAAAACACGGGCCTCCCTTAATGAACACCTCCTTCACTCTCTTTATTTTCGTTTTTTTCTCAATCTCCTTTAATACCTAGAATTAACAAAATGAAAGGAGAGCCGAGCCATTTTCCACAAAACCTAATATCTATGGATTAATTGTCCTTTCACAGCCACACCATCTCAGCGTTTAAGTCTCTACCTAAAGGTTCATGGATATAGTTTACTGGAATGAAGGGGATGATGTCATGTTTAATCATGTTGTCACATTTATAATAGTTTATACCAGCAATGGGTGAAATATAGAAGAAAAAAAGACGCTGGAAGAATGAATTAGAAACTAGGTTCAAATACCATTTCTAGTTGAATTTCTATTGCAGTTGAACAAAACTACAAA
>JAKKZJ010000014.1:1187935-1200435 GCA_033441845.1 Pangasius mekongensis
CTGGAAGAATGAATTAGAAACTAGGTTCAAATACCATTTCTAGTTGAATTTCTATTGCAGTTGAACAAAACTACAAAGTCCGCTGATGTCTTTGTAGTAAAACTCGTCGCAAAACTACATCAGACGTAGTGTTTCTGCAGCTTTAAGCCCCTCCCACTGTCTGACTAAAAAAAGAGATCATTTTTATCATTTATATCACATTTACTGTCAACAAATGTCTACAAGTGGCTTCATTTTGGATTTTTAAAAGGTTTTTGAGCAAAAAGAAATTGTTCAGTGGAATTTTTCAGCTCTGAAAATCCCGTAATCGAATGATAAAATATCGCGTAATCCGTTTATGTGTTCATTCTTTTATCGTTTCAAACCAGAAAAGGGCAAACGAGTTGTTTTAAAACAGTTTTTAGCTGTAAAACCGTAAATATTTATTTTTAAAGAGCCTCTGTTTTCTCATTTTACTTGTGTTTCATTATTTCAGATTCATTTACGGCCTGAAAAAAAAGTCATATGCTAATTTTAATTACGTCTACGTTGCGTATCAGCCGTTAGTGCGTACTAGGAAAAGGAGCAGATTAAAGATGGCCATTAGTGACTGATGTTCTGCTAATGTGTGATGTTTTTGGTCATATTGAGAGGGTGACTGTAAAGGACTACAACATGGCAAATGAAAAATTCAGCAGGATCATTTTTCAACTTCATATGATGATTCCATTTTTATCTTTTTTTTTTTTTTTTTTTAATGAAATCAGTATAAGAATCCAGAGTACACATCGTAACCAGAGAGTGGCCGACTTCGAAGTGTACTTCCAGGCCAACTCGGTTCACGCTGAATCGATGGATTCATGAACATGTGATTTGTAGACATCGTGTGGTAAAACGAGTAGAAACAATTAAAAAAATTGCCGAATTGATCACATAGCACGACTCTGCATCCATAGTAGAGTAGATTACTTGTTACTTGTATAATTTTGTATAAGAAGTGACACCATGTTTTGATGAGAAACTAAATATTTTTATGAACTATATGTAATGTGACCGATCACATATTTCCTTTTTTTTTTTTTTTTGACTTATTGAAGTTTGGATTAAACCCATTCAAATTAAGTGAACAGTCAAACACGTGCTAATAGCTATGGACCATATACAGATGCTGGGGAAGTTACTTGTATTCAGAGACAGGTTATGCACCTGCTTAACTTAAGTCCCATTCAGATGAAATGTCTACAAATCTCAGCGACCTATAAGACCTCAGTAATTAATATCATAATAATATAATAATGTTGGGTTGTGATTTCCACCTCTAAATAAAAAACTATACATTGGACCCATTGGCTATGCTTTACAGACCCCCCCCCCCCCCCAGTCCCCCCACCCCCCCTGTGAGAGCCACTGCCGTAAACAGGATGTTGTCTCTCTGTGCTAGCTGTAGACATGCTCCTGCTGGCTCATATGATGCTTTAGCTGGCAGCTCTGCGTCTCAAGATGTGCCACTCTGATAGACTCGTACCCAAAAAGATTGAATGCCTTGATACAAATTTAAAGGTGCTTCAACTTAGTATTAGTTTAGGGCTGTGCACATTTTTATTTTTCATTTTTTTCCCCCCTAATTTTTTCCCTTCTTATTGTTTTGCACTTTAATTTATAGGTTGCATATATTTTTCGCATATATTTCGCAATAAAGCTAGAAAAGGTTCTGACATCAATGATCTTGATTTCATTTTAAACAAGGGCGTGTAGACTTTTTGATCTACACCGTAAAATCCGTGCTTATTTCTAGCTCATGTGCTTTGTATATGTGCGGTCAAATGTGTGTGTGTGGAAATATTTGTACAATTCTCTGTGTTGCTAAATCCCATAATTTGTGTTGAAAGCTTATACACTACTTCGAGCACCATTGCCAAAAAAGGGGTGAATTAAAAAAAAAACCACACTTTTAGCGAAAGTACGGTGAATTAAATAAACCTGGGGTAGAAAATCTGCAGGGAAAATCAGGTCAGTTTCTTCATTCCCCTTTGCCGTAACTTCACCTCCCTCCGGTTCTAATCATCATCTTCATCTTTTCATCTCCCACATCCCCCTGCTTTACCTGTATGCTTGTGCCACAGAGCAAAACGAACAAGATACAGAGTAGACATAACTACAGACCAGGAGATACTACATGTGCACGTATATACACACATAACTACACACACAATTCTACACATGCAAGCATGTACATTCACACACACACACATACAGTAGACATACATATATATATATACGTATGTGGAAACATGTAATGCTATAATGTCACTAATAACCAGCATCGTATACACACACACACACACACACACACACACACACACACACAAATCATGCTGGACAAAATAAAGAGAACTACAGTAAAGTTGTCGGATGTCGCGACAACGACGTGAGACGCGATACATTAAGAATTTCTGCATAGAGACGTAAGCGTCACTAAAGGGCGTGGCCTCTTCCAGGTTAACTCCGCCCCCCATCTACAGAGCACAAGGGCTCACTGAATGGTTTAATGAGAATGAAAATGATGCACGCTTCCAGTGAAAAAAAATTCTAACGCCTTGTTAACATTTTGGGTTAAAAATGGGTTGGAGATACAGTAAATACTCTAGAATTAGGAAATGCATAAGTATGCACTTCTCTTTCTCCACATGTTTACCTTTCCATCACTTTGAGAAAGACTTATCTGTCCATAAAGCCTTGCTCCAGACATCTTTTCGTTTATCTTTGTACTTCTTTGCAAATTCCAGCCTGGCCCTTGTACCTGTTCTCAGTGCTGATGACATCCTGTACTTTAACGTCTGTATTTCTTCTCGTGAATTCTTTTGCGAATGATGAGCGCTCTCACTTTCACCATCTTTTATTTCTTCAGATGGATCGTTTCACAGCTCTAACAATGTTCCTGCCATCACATCCTTGCAAATTGTTTACTCCTCCTGTAGTTTCTTTCTTTTTATCAGTATTCCATACAGCTGTTTTTTGTTTGTTTTTTTTTGGAATATTAAGTTGTTCTGCAGCAGTTCTGATTGATATTTGATTTAATTTTATGTTCAAAACCGGTAGCTTTCCATCATCTCATCATCCATTCATTAATTCATTATGATAGCAGCAATTATCAGTGTAAACACAACAAAGAAGACAATAAAAACACAACACAAGAACAATCTGATTTACGTTGTGTGGAAAACATTGTAGAAATAAAAGCTGATTTTTCCTACTTTGGCAAATACATACTGTAGGCAGATCTTTTTTTTTTTTTGGAATCAGACTAGAGGCAGAAATTGGGACTAGGATAATGTGGCAGGTTTTTACTTTCACATGGGCACACGTTCACGTTCCCATTCAGATATGAAGCTCAAGAAAGGCCATGTTCATTAAAATGAATGATACATTCACAGTCATTCATTCATCCTTAGTAACTGCCTGGTCAGGGTCGCAGTGGGTTATATTAGGCTGCTAATTTGATTATATTTCGAGAACTAGAATGTTTCTCTTTAAACTTTGTGAACTAAGCTTAAGTTTTACTACATCCACTATTCTTACTAAAGTACACTGCAGTTATTCCCTAGATTCTTCTTCAGATATATAGTACGGTGGGGTCCAAAAGTCTGAGACCAGAAAGTTCTAGACTTCTGAAATATTTTCAACAAAGATAGTAAATGTTCTATATCTTAAATATGTATTACTCAGGATTCTGCACTATTTCTAGCTCCCGATTTGAATGTAAGCAAATGTGTGATATTGAGCACGTTAACTGATTTGTGCAAAAGGTCAGATTTTCCTCATGAATAATCTCTTCTACTGAAGCATGTGATCAGACGACACTCTGATGGATTTGACCCAAAATGGATCATAAGGTTTTGGAACAAACGTTTGTGGAGTCCATGGCAGAGTGCACACTGTCATTAAAGCAACAAAAACAAAACAAAACGGATGAACCGAATACTAAGACATTTTTTTAGCTCGAGTTGTCGTCAAGAGTATAATTTGTAATGAAAGTTGTCGTATTAAATTAGTATTCAGTATGGCTCTGAGACTGTATGTGAAAGGAAAAAAACAACAGGGTGTGCAGTTATAGGAAAATAATCAACATTGTGCTAGTTTGATGAAGCAGAGTTACTGTTACAACCCCGAAGTTGATTACATTCTATAGCAGCAAGTATTAAATGAACAATGCATGTTTTTTTTTTTATCTCTTTTAAGTTACTTGTAATGTTGCGGAACATCCGCAAGTCACTTCCGTTATTCACTTATATTACAGCAGCTATAAACAGTCGCTCCCTCACCAACCTCTTTTTTTTCTCTCTCTCTTTAAATCAGCAAGACATTAAAAATGCAGAAAACGTACTCACGGTTACAAAGCCCTGACACTGGAGACTCCTTCCATACATGTTAAATAAACATCTCCTTACAGAAACCTTCACCACGTCAACGATTAGACGTCTTTCTTTATCAAACGTGATTTTAATCTGTTTATGGTGAGTCTGAGATTATGTGGAGCTTCCACTGTACAAATCTCTGTAAACGACTGGTTACTATATAAACGATTGCACGTTAGACACGAGCGCGTTAATATAAACCTGCGATTTGAATTACAGCCAGCACTACTGTCAGGGCAGCTGTTAGAGAAAAGGAATCGACACGTTTTGACCAATCAGATGTGAGGATTCTACAGTGCTGTGCTAGATGTATATATAGATATATTACATTGCTAACTGTACTATAACGTGTGTGTGTGTGCTGACAGCATCTGTATTCTGACACCCAGTGATTTTGGTTCAGCACCTGACACATACCTCACACACACACACACACACACGCACGCAGTCACACTAAGATGCATGGCTTAGGAATGTACCGCACGCCAAGTCGTTCTGACGTTCAACTTTAAATGCCGTCTTTTTTCGTTTTTTTCCCCTCTCTGCCTATTCCGCTGTATTGTTTATACTGATAGAAGGCGTGTCTGCATTGCATATCCATTACTGCTGCAAAAAAGAATGCCACCTATCTGCTTATCTTCCCTCGCAGCCAATGTTCTGTATCCAGCTGTGGCACCTCTATCAAGCAGTTTTGCAGAGCTCCATCAAGATATTTGGCTCAGACGGATCCAAGTTCTTGCACACACACACACACACACGTAAAGAAACGACAACAATACCTAAACGATGACCTTAATACCTCAGATTTCGGGTAAACACATCTCTCAAGGCTCTTTCCTCCAAATACCAGTAGGCTCCTCCAAAAGCCTTCCCCACAGGCGGTTCGTCTTTTGATCGTATATGTCTTCATACGCCACGTGACTCTCGTACCATTGAAGTTCAAAGGAAGTTCCATGCTACTGAATCCCTAAAGGAGGCCTACATTTCAGTATCTGATGGAATCCGGTTGCTGTTTTTTTGTTTTTTTGTTTTTTTTATCAGAAAGCAATAAATCACTTTAATCTTGAAAAACCTTATCAGCTTACTACAGATGTCGTTTAGTTGTAAATTGACCCGGCAGGAAATGCGCCTGCTTCCAGAAAGCTGGAATACATTGAGGTGGATCACTCTTCACTACACTTGAAGGAAAGAAGACTAAGGCCTCACCAATCTCTTTTGTGATGGAATTTCTTTCTTTCGTTAGCATGTTAGTCCATTTTCACTTTGGCTTCCTACATTACCCATAATGCTGTTCGACTACCAAAGCGAATTAGCTCTCACTTCGAAGCTACCTAAAGAGAGTGATGCAGCGGCGCTTTAATCCTTTAGTCTGTCCAGCTCTCTTACCACCTCATCTGTACACTCTGCTCAAAAAGATCAGCTTCCAAAGCTTTATCTTTCATGTCAACACCATCGCGCGCATCAAGTCGTAGACCGCTAACTAGCCGAGCCGAGTCTCAGACGGAACTCGTCATATAGCTGAATTTTAAGTGAGTGAAGTGACTTGTGGCCAAGTATGGTGACCCCTACTCAGAATTTGTGCTCTGCATTTAACCTATCCAAGTGCACACACACACCCGTGAACACACACCCGGAGCAGTGGGCAGCCTTTTTAGCTGCGGCGCCCGGGGAGCAGTTGGGGGATCGGTGCCTTGCTCAAGGGTCTCACCTCAGTCGTGGTATTGAGGGTGGCCTGCCGGACCCCGAGACTCGAACCCATGACCTTCAGGTTCACCTTCGGGTTACAAGTCCGACTCTCGGACCATTAGGCCACGGCTGCCCCATTGAACTCAGTGTGACCTTGAATGTTGCTGGAAAATAGTGAGTGAGAAAAGAAGCTCTTGCTCTTGCTCCTGTAACATCAGAACAGGATACAACCTCTAACGAATTTAACTACACGTATGCATACGCAAGATGGCTTCCCTGACAGGTTCAGGGTGGAGCTTTCCTTTAAATGTAAACGACTTACCACTTGAACTTCCTGTCTGTACCCGTGTGTCAGTAAAAGCCACCTGAAAGAAAATAGTCAGAATGACTAAAAAATACAGATACAAATAGAAAAAAACAGAACTGAAGAGAAAGAAAACTAAAGATGATACTGAAAATATAAGACAAATATCTGGACAATAAAGGAAGAACCCATCTGACTAACAATAAACATCATATATTAGTGTGTAAGAGTTACATCTTACCAGCTCTATGGTGCATTAATAATACATGAAAACTAAAGAATGATTACGTTTTGGTCTACACACAAACCTAGTGATGTAATTCACCAGACTGAATGATTTGAAAGATTACTGCAGCAGAGTTGATCGATGTGTGACCAATCAAAAGTAATAACTGCCAGAGAGGGCGGGATTGGTCATACCTTCTGTGGGCGTGGCCTTGAGTAGGATTAGGAAACATTTCCGAGTGCATGGCATGAGTCGAAATTGGTACCATGAAGCATCAGTGTGAAACAAAACACAACCACTTGTCAATAATGATTAAGCTAACTGTCATCACCATCCGCTGCTTTTTATGTCGTCTGGATTTTATGTACCTGGACTTTTGCAAATGTTAGTGCTGCTTCAAAACTTCTTCATGGACATGAACATGAACTCTCACCAGAGTGGGAGGCTGAGCGAGGCAATCCGGTGGGGGCGTGTCATCTCACCCGCCACTCACGGCGCGCTCTGGTTCGAGATGTACCCTCAGTCTCTGTCAGCCTATGACTGGTGGAGCCAAATCTCAACCTCTGACCCTTGTGAGTGATACTCCTGATGGCAAAGGTAGTAGAGAATCAACAGAATATTCACAGATGGAGAAATCAGGGAGGGGTCTGGGAGCCTGCATGGAAGCTTGAATGGACTGACCAACAAAAGACAGTAATGTTTTTGTAACAGAAAAGGCGATTAATGATATTAGATATAGATACAGTATATAGATACTCTTTTTTAGGCTCCTGATCAGCTTACTTGAGGTTCTAACTCTCCCTGGTCAGCATGTCATCGCACTTCTGTTCAGACGGAAATTCTGCACACTGGAAATTATAATGAATCGCACTATCGCACGAGGAAGAGTGAAATTATACTGAATATCAGCACAGCCGTGATTCACCGCATGCACGTAATCATTAATTAATATTGAGTAAGTGCCATTTCAGACACCACATGACCAAATGTTCTGGTTATTTTTGCTCTACTAGCGGAAATAGATCCCAGAGATGCCACACTGACACTGACTAGCTAGCATCCATGTCCACTGATGATGTCGCTAACTCTACTGTAGTAACGGTTCCACAGACAAGTGGAGCGAAAAGTCACAGAGTGGTTACAGGAAATATAAGCACACTTGGAATGCTGTTCGAACCAATCAGATTAGTGGACCAGAACTAAATTTCCCTGCTCCAGCTAGATCCAGCTACCAGCTGGTCAAACTGGTAGACCATCTTCCCACCATGCCAGATGGGAAGTCAGTAGGATTATAGATAAGGATGCTACATCATAGACGTAGACATTGTTTTAAATACAACATTTGAAAATCTAAATCATTTCTTGATTAATTTAGTTAAGCAATACCCAAACTGGAAAGTAGCTGATCATCTCAGAAGGATGGTCTAGCAGTCTGAGCAGCTGAGCATGTGTTTTGGCAGCTGGTAGCTAGTCAGACCAAGCTGTTTGTTTGTTTTTTCAGCAGGGTTTCCAGTAATAACGTGTTGTAACTAGATTTGTTTGTTTTCACGCCTTTCATTAAGACGCTCATCAGCCGCTCCAAATGCGCAAAACGCGCGCTCTGAACGCAGCACTCTGGCTTCAGCACTTTTGCTAATCATCTATTCTAATTAAATAGAATTCATCTGGTTATAGACCAGTTAATGTGAGGTGCTGTGTGGTGGTGAGGGGGAGGCCTGTGGTAGGCAATATAGCTGAGTCAAGTAGCTGTAATCAACGTGCGTAATCATATTGCCATAAAGTTAAAAAAGAACAGATTTAATCTGAGGTTAAAGAAAAAAAAAACAGACTGAACAGTGGCATGGAGAGGAAGCAAAGTGATCAATATCGTTTTTTTGATCATGTGCACAGCGCACTAAAGGCTCTTGACACATCCAGTAATCACACTACAGATGATAACGCAAAAAAATAATAATAACAATAATAAGTAGTAATAGGAATAATAATAATAATAATAATAATAATAAGTCTTACCTGATTTGCGTTTCTGTGCGCCACGCCGATTTCACATCACCCCTGAATGTAACACACATTTAGAGGCGAAAGCACGCGCCCAAAACGTGGACCTGTCCCCTAGAAATGAGCCTAGAAAGAGTCGCACATAACCTACGTGACGCAGAAGTCACAACCTGTCCAGACTAGTTGCTAGCCACTGAAGCACAACCCATGCTGCCCGTTGAAGTATCTAGGCGAACAGTTTTCTCAAGAAGAACCTGTGGAGAAGTATTAATGTTCATTCCCAGAATTCCTTAATTCTAGTACTGGCCATATTTTTGCAGATTTTTTTGCGCTTGGGAATACGCGCAAGGCGCGCACCTCAGCAGCAACGCGTAACGCGTAACGCGTAACGCACGAGATATTCCGGGCATCTCTGCGACTGTGCCAGGTGTGCATGCTTCATCTGAACTGATCTGAGCTTGGAAAACAGGGACAGCGCGTTCACCCCGGAGCGGCGTCACGCGCAGCAGGACAGACGTCCTGAGCCGCTCCGATGCGCGCGACACTCTTGGGAATATTGCTCCTCGGATTTGTGACGCTCGCGCACGCCGAGGTGAGTATGTAAACCTCCTATTAAAAAAAAAAAAAAAAAAGTAAATATGGAACTGAAAACATAAAGGAGTTCACCTGGTTCCTGACAAGGTGCTACGCGTAGAGTTACAAGGCACACACGGAGTCGACTCCCGTTCAGTGTCGTTTAAGGAAAAGTCGTTTAATCACATTTCACATGGGCTTATGTGAGTAATGTGTGATATGCACGTGAAAGACACGTGGGACTGCATTACAGCATGAAGTAAACAAACATGACATCAACTGATTAATACAGTTAATACACCAAGGCTCGAGGCATTCGCCCTCAATTTCCTCACACTGCATCCATCAGTTAAGCTATTTACTTTATTTCCATAAGAGCTCATCTCAGAAATAATAGCTAAGAGACGGATTGATTTCAGATTTTCAGTGGATAAAAATGCATACACTTTGTGAGTATTTGGTGGCATTGCTTTTTCAGTTCAGTCAGCTCAGGTCAGGGCTTTGTGATGGCCACTCCAATCCTTTCACTGTGTTACAGCCTTGGATGTTTGCTTTGGCTCATTGTCCTGCTGGAAGACCCAGCTGCCGCCAATTCTTGCTTTCTTGCTGATGCCTTGAGGAATTGATTCCGTCTTTCTAGACAATCCTCCTTCCTCATGATGCCATCTATTTTTTTTAATGTACTTTTACAACAAAACACCTCCAAAGCTTGATGCTGCCACCCCCGTGCTTCACGGTTGGGACACTTCTGATTAAAAGCCTTTTTCCTCCATACGTATGATCGTGGTTACCTTCAGTTGTTTGGAAATTGCTCTTAAAGAGTAACCAGACTTGTGGAGGTCCACAATTTTTATCTCAAGCTGATCTCAGACCAGTTGTTAAAAAAATTCTTCTAGTGGTTAAGACTAGGATATATACAACGGGAGCTGTGAAACAAGCTGTGAAAATTTCTGACAAATATAAATATAAAGATATGGCACAAAAATTCATGTTCAGCATTCAAGACATTACTTCCTCGAGCTTCTCATATTCTTAAAGCTCAAGCTTGTTTGGTTTTAACCCAGCTATTTTTTTTTTAGAGGGAATTAAGCCTCCTAGGTTTAGTCAGTTTTGGTCAATAGACTTCCACATTAGCTTCAAGCTCGGGTACAATTTGCTATCATAGGAATGTTAAGAAAAAATATACCTACACTCAAAAATCGAAAAAAGAAAGAATGACAGAATTTAACGCATCATTTAACACATCAATCCTTTTCATGCCTGACTGTTGCAGGTGATTTGTTGGAAGGTATGACTTGTCTTACTCACGCTTCCTGAGTGCAACAGACACGCGAGTCATAAAACATTTACAGGCACCACTTCAAACAGCCAAGCGTGCTACAAATGACACGGACGTCTGTTTTGTGGATGTAGTGAAATCATTGTATGCATTTCATCCCAATTGATGCCTTCTAATGTGTCCCCATTAAACCTTAAATGCATACCTTAGCATGCCATTATACCCCACCCCCACCTGACTGGATGACTTTTCCAAATTATATGTTTATTCAGTTGGCGGATGGTTTATCTCGAGAGACCATCAATGTTGCCTGTCAAAGTGGCTTTCTACGGAAGTCCTTGGATTTAAACTCACAACCATCCATTCACCTTAACCACAGCTACCTCCGGCTAACGCTACGTTCACACTAGCTACTGACAAGATTGAATTTTTGAATTTTTTTTTACTTTACAGTGTGTCTACTTTGCATAGAATTCTGAAAATCTCAGTTCAAACTTTAACTTGGCTTGTATTTTCTCATCACCTTTCACCTCCTCTTTTCCTGCTAATCTTTTAATCCCATATCCCGGACGTGACCTGTGTGATTTTACCCTCTGTTTAGCTCATTGTCTCTGTGCGGCTGGTGACTCTGAGGTGTTCTCTGGACACTGACATGCTTTTTATGCTGTGTTTTTCTTTCTGCATGATTTATTCAGTCAATAAAGGTCTGATCGAGCCCTGGCATGCTAAGGTGCAGGAAGTCAAAGCCGATGGTAGCTGATGTTGTTGGTGTCCATGTGTGTGTGTGTGTGTGTGGGAGTGTGTATGGCATGCTGGGAAGGGCTGACAAAGGACGGCATCGACGAAGTGTGACTCCAACCACCTCGCACACTCTCCTCTCAGTCTTTGGCTCACTCCATCTGTCTGAGGATTAGCGTGTCTTGTTGATGAACACGAATATCTGGCGGTAGTAAAAAAAGACAAGGCAATGAGATGTGGAGAACCTTCAGGGTGACTGAATTGCTGCTCTAGTGGTTCCAAAGTGAAGTACAATAACATTGGAGTAATTTCTTTACACTTTGGTCCCACCTCCTGTCTGTGAGCACATACACAAGCCCCGCCTCCTAGAATCTACAGCAGGGTTCATCCCATCATTTGTTAGATAGCTAGCTCACATTCCATCTAACTATACTTCTCAATTCTCAACTCTAGTGCCATAGATTCACTCTACAGCCATTGTGAAGCCATGCTAGCATAACCATGGTAATGCAAGTTTATTTTTACGCTCAGAGATCAAATCAAATCTTCGTGATATATTTTAAGAGTCTAGGTCCATAATCACAGCAGTACGTGAGCTACATTTCAGCCAGCAGCTCTATAGCAGTGGCTTCTAAACTTTGCCTCTAAGCATAAGAGTGAAAATCTCCTTGAGCTGATAAACTTTATTAACTGAGTTGGTTTTTGAATATTTTTAAAATCAATTTCTAGTTTCTATTAATTGAAATTTAGCTTGCTATTTAAATTCACTTTGAAGTTTGGTATCATACAAATATATTTAATATTTTAATATTTAAGTCATTCTGGTAATATATCCAGAATAAATTAAATATTTACATATATGAAGCAGCAAGTGGCAATCTCTGGGGGCCAAGCATATTTCGCAGATAGTGCCCCTGGTAGCAGTTCTTGCCAAATTGCGTAAAGTACCAAAGAGAACCCAAGTTCTAAGAATGCTGAAAGCTGATTGGCTAATGGTAGCCAAGTAATCTAGTAATCTAGCCCTTAGAATATTCTCCTAAACATGGCTTTCAATGTTCATGCAACCAATCATGAGTACCACTGTTTGAGTAAACCATGCACTGTCCCGCTAGGATTCATCGGCAGGCGTCAGCCATATTGTTTACAAAATTCAGCATGTTTTTGATAATCTTCAAGACTGTACTGAGCACTGTGACACCAATTCTGTTAAGATATGCCAAAAATCACATGTCTAATTTGCAAAAGTAGGTTTCAAATTCATATGCAAATTCAGTAATAGGATACCCTTCATATTAGTTATTC
>JAKKZJ010000014.1:1205435-1214817 GCA_033441845.1 Pangasius mekongensis
TAGCAAAAATTCACTGTATCACTGGGTCTCTGCAATTTCTGTTTGTGTTACTTCTTGGTTTTGAAGACTTTTTAATTAAAGTGAAGAAGAAGAAATTTCTTTCTCTCTCTTTCTGACTCACTCACTCTTTCACACACACACACACACACACACACACACACTGTGTTTTCCCTCAGTGTGTGCCTCGCATGCGTTAGGAAACCCAAACAACGGATGCGAACAAAGAGTCAATCAATATACATATCAAGCTCACAGAAACACACAAAAATGCAAACATTATGGCAGACAAAGTCATCTTCTGTTGCACTGAGGGGTGCAACATTGCTGCTATCGCACGTTTCGGCCCTGTCGTGACTGGTTAGGGTCTAAGTGAGATAACACACGTCCAGGACCTGTCCCAATCAGCTATGTGCCCTTCAGACACAGACACTCCAGTGTACTTCTGCTGAGGTTGATGAACTTAGAAATGAACTTGACAAAACAAATGTGAACTGTGATGTTATCTCTAGATTCTTCATCTCAAATGAACAAAATGCACATGTCTCTGTGTGTGTGTGTGTGTGTGTGTGTGTGTGTGTGTGTGTGTGTGTGTGCTTTTCAGTGGAGGATTCAGAAGCTTTTGTTTGGGGGTTCTTTTTGAAAACTTTTCTACTTTCATTGACTTGTAATTTGCTTCAGAACAGTAAAAGTTTTTTTCTTTTTTTTCCCCTTAGGAATGTGGACGTAATGTGGAGAGCGGTTACGACTGCAGTGGAGTCAAAGGCGAAAAGGTACGCGTCATATCAGACTTTTGATTCTGCAAATGCAGGGAACATATTGTACATCTGATTTTTTTTTTTAAATTACAAGGAAATCGGTCTTAAACTTTCGAATATTGTCAGGTCACCTACTTTTTTTAATCTCTACTTGTACTTGACATTGGATTGTACTGTTGCTAGACATCATACTACTTGGTGCTATCCATACTGCAAACAAATGTTCATCTTATTGTAAAACATGTCCTCTTTTTTCAGTAGAACAATTCACAAAAAAAAAAAAAAAGAAAAAAATTCCCCTTACATTCCCAGAAGCTATCGGAGAGTCCACACTTACATTATCTCCCTCTTGTAATTACATATCTTTTCTATTAATAACTGAAAAGTTACGTGTATTCAGAGTCGGGTTACGCAGCTCTGTTCGTAAGTTTTCTGTTCACGTCTCTAAAGTTGCCAGAATTTTCTTCAATAAAAGCATCCGAGATGGGATTTTTAGTTTTTTTGGTAACGTCTGGACCACTGTTTCTAAACACAAGTGTTTGACTTTAAGCTTGAAAAAAATCAGGGATAGAAAATGCGGACTGAAGAAGCAGATTGTGGGTTTTTTTTTTACTTTGTTGTTAAATGTAATACAGTAGAAACAAAACTTTGAATAATGTTATGATGTACAGTATGAAAGAGAAAATTACAGATATTGAAATAAACATCTAATATAAATCTAGTATATTGCTTCATGAATAGCCTTAATTTAAATTAACAATATGGCTTCTGTCCTTATTATTCAGCAGCTTAATCAGCTTTTTCATTTTCTTTCTTTTTTTTTTTTTGCAGCATTCTCTGACAAAAGTAAAAGGCAATTACATCACATAGCACTGTCCACATAGCATTTGGAGAAACATACTTTATGAAGTAAGAAAATTTTATCTGGTATTAGGCTGAGGGTTTATTTTAAGTAAAAAAAAAGAGGGAACAATATGGCATCCTGCCTGATTAACAGATTATAATATGGTATTATGAGAACCAGGAAGGCAACCGCCTCAAAGTGCTCCTATGATTTATACGTGGATATTTTTCTATTCTGACTCAGTTTGGGTGTCTGTGTTGAATGGTGTAATATTATATAGGGAAAAAAATGGTCCTGCAAGACACTTAGAGCTTTGCTTCCCATTTGAATTCCATGCAAGTGTTGCCCTCTAGTGTCTGTCTGAATGACTTGAATGACAACACCACCTCCCAAAACATACCTGGAGGTTGACTGGCTGTGCTAAAACCGTCCTGTGATGAACTGGCGTCCCAGTCAGGGTGTATTCCTGCTTCTCTGCCAGCGATTCAGGGATAGGCTCCAGATCCAACATGACCCTGACCAGGATAAAGCAGTTACTGAAGACGAATGATTGAATGAAGAATAGATTTTCCTACAGACTGTGTTCGTGATCCAACATGCCTAGTGTTTTGGATTAATACGATCTATGGCTTTGTTTTTGCACTGAAACTTCTAGTCCAACAGCACAAATGGGAGCACACACACAGATGAATCCAAGGTGAATCTGACAGTAAACTAAAAATGTATGACAGAGCAAAAGAAATCAGAAGTTCTTGACATTCAGCAGTGAAAGAACATCACCATCCACATCTGGCCTGCACCACTGGAGTACATAGCCATAAGCTGACACTTGTGGTGCTCACTGAGCTGTGTGGGTGGCATCCTGCCATGTTCTGTTCTGTCATGTTCCAACCAGGTGCCCAAAGCTATCTGATGGACTGGATTACAGCACTGACATCTGATAATACAGCAAGCTTTTTTCAATAGTCACACACCTGTAGCTCTGTTTGTGACCATGTGTGCATGTATGCCCATAAGTCTGTAAGCCTGGTTAGTCGTCATGTAGTACGTATGGTTCTCATTCTAGCAAATGGACGATTCATATCAACAAAGGACATTTTGCCTTGTGAGCTTGTTTATGGATAAAGCAATGCACATAAGTCCTTTTAATCCTTAATCCGAAAACATGTATGGACACACACTTGTATTCTTTGAAATAATCAAAAAGTGTCCTATAAAATTATGAACCCTACAGTACACTCCTATGCTTTTTCGTCATAATTTGGAATTAGGAGATAAATGATCAAATCTGTATGTTCTGTTTCACTCCTCCTGGGTGTCACCTGCATACCTTCTCTATTTGTACGCATGCAAGCCTAGATCTTCAAATAAAGTTCGGAACGTATGATTGCAATAAACAAAGCTGTCATACAGCCATCTTGCCCTTTCTTCATGTCGGACCGCATGTATACCACTTAGCAGCTTGTGATTATGGCCGGAAGTACAGGTCACCTGTCCTCCTGCTGTACTCCTCTCATCTCTTGATCAGGTTCTGCACTCGATCAATAGCCAGTGGACATGCGTCTGACGCCATTTGATCCTCAGATATCTATCATGGAGGAAAGACATGAGGGCGTCCCTTGTCACTGTCCCACTGGGTGGTGGATGTCATCACCATGGTCCATCATATGCTCTACACTGAGCAGTTCCTCTTCATGGGCATTACTTAGATGCATGCCACTCCATGAAGTCTGCACTGCTGCTACCTGGGCATCGCCGTGTACCTTCTTCAGGCTCTAAAAGATTACCGTTGACCCTCCCAGTGGCGTTGTTGTGGTGGTAAATCTCTGAAGACCTTTCCAGTTAGTCCTAAGGAGTGTCAGTTCCTCATGGCTTTGTAGCATACATTATCCAGATGAGTCTCTCCACCCCTGGCGATTAGGAGGAGTGAAATAAGCATGTATGTAACTGTGGTTCTGTCAACCCCTGATTCACCAGGGTTCTCTGTTATCGGGAATCAGCATTAGAACTCAGTTAGAAGGTTCCATGGAAAAACGACTGTATGAAGGCAGTATTTATTGAAAATATAGCCCTTTCTGGCTTTGTTAATTGGTCTTGGAATGTGTGTACATGCACACAAAAGGGCCTCCAGGTGATTCTCACCAACCCAGTGATTTTCTGGGGTTCATAACACCACAAATACATATATAACTAGCTAACACCATCCAAAGGATGGCCATGACAATAGAAGATTTATATCCAACATTTATTCACTATTACAAGCTAACCACTTTCTCTAATTTATACATTTTGGAAGCATGAAACCCCCCAACAATACACAGGAAACCCCAGAGATGGCCACCACAGTAGAATGGCTTTTATCACACATCTGCTGGCCGTTACTCCAAAGCATAATTTTGTTGCGATTCTGAAAACGTTCTTACAGTTATATTGGACTTTCATAAGTAAAATAAACTGCTGTTAAATATGACATCTGATCATTTGAAATTGACAGATAGATAGCGTCTTTAAAGGGACTGTGCCTCAGTAGCCACTGTGAGGGTAGCTTGTAATGTTTTGCCTTAAATAATACAAACACCAAACCTTTAAGTGAAAAAAAAAAAACACACTTCCAAATTAGGTTTTTGCTCAAATGTTTCATATCTTGCTACATAGTTTAATCAAACTTCCCGGTTTTCTGGTTTTCGTCCACCTCCCAAAAATGCCAGTAGGTTGATTGGCTAAGAGAAATTGACCCTAGATGTGAATGTGTGTGCAAGGAGCGCTATGATGGACTGCCAGTAGCAGCGGCAGCTGGAAGTGGTAGCTCAGTGGTTAATATGTTGGACTTCTGATCAGAAGGTTGAGAGTTCAAATCCCAGCACCGCCAAGCTGCCACTGCTGGGCCCTTGAGCAAGGCCCTTAACCCTCAACTGCTCAGTTGTATAAATTAGATAATTGTAAGTCGCTCTGGATGAGGGCGTCTGCCAAATGCCGTAAAGGTAAATTCAGAGTGTACTGTATTCATGCTTTTACGGCCAGTGTTCACCAGATAGGTTCTGGATCCACCATAACACTGACCAGAATAAATCGCTTACTGAAAATGAGTGAGAGAGAAAGACAATGGTCAAGAGCATTTGTAAATGTATCTGTATTTGTGCTGTAGTCAATGAAAACAAGTTTGTTATTTGGACCTCGCCTCATGTATGAACGCTCTTCTTCTCTCTCTCTCGCTTACTCTCAGGGCGAGCCAGGTTTTCCAGGTATTTTTGGAATCAAAGGAAAAGATGGACTTTCAGGAGAGAGAGGCCAACCTGGACCCATGGGCCCCATGGTCTGCCACACAAAGCTTTCAGTTCAACTTTAACATTGGATTTAAAACTGCAAAACAATTTGTAAGATGTACTTTCTATGCAAAAATAAGTGTGTTTTATGCCACAGGGTGACCCAGGACCTCAAGGGATACAAGGACCGAAAGGCTCACGGGTATTTCCCCTGTGTGTGTGTGTGTGTGTGTGTGTGTACGCTTTGTTTTTTTTTATTTTTGTATTGTGTTTCTGAATGAATACTCTCATGATTCTCCTTATTAGGGGCTCCCTGGGAAGCCAGGATTCTGGGGTGCTCCAGGAATACCTGTAAGTTTTGCAATCATGCAATTTGAGCAAGACAATTATTTATACAGTTGAATGTGGTGTGTTTGGCATAATGGATATCTTAAGTCTAACTCCATGGCCAAGTTTGCGGACACCTGAATATCACAGCCCTATGTGGCTCTTCCTCAAACTGTTGCCACAAAGTTGGAAGCACAAAATTGTGCTGGAACTAAGAGACTCAAACCTGCTCCAGCATGACGACGCCCCTCTGCACAAAGCGAGCTCCATGAAGACATGGTGTGTGAAGGTTGGAGTGGAAGAACTCGAGTGTCCTGCACAGAGCCCTGACCTCAACCCCACTGAACACCTTTGGGATGAACTGGAACACCGACTGCACCCCAGACCTCCTCGACATCCCAACATCAGCGCCTGATCTCACTAACGCTCTTGTAGCTGAATGAACACAAATCCCCACAGCTACGCTCCAACATCTAGTGGAAAGCCTTCCCAGAAGAGTGGAGCTTATTATAACAGCAAATGGGGACTAAATCTGGAATGGGATGTTCAACAAGCACATATGAGTGTTATGTTCAGGTGTCCACAAACTTTTGGCCATATAGTGTACAACCCAACTATCCTGCTTGTTTCCTGTGGCACCCCACTACCTCCCTTCTTCACTGACTCCTACACCAATCTCTCAGACTGGGAGATAAAGTTGTCTAGTTAAAATCAAAAGATCTACAGTGCAACATTTATTTTTTCATTTCATCTTGTCTACTAAAATTCCACAATGTGGTGTTAATGATTTTGGGAAATTTCCAGATAGCACACGATGACAAGGTGGTCCACATTTAGTACTTTCAAATGGCCCATATACTATAGTGATGTGTTGCAATTAACTTGCCAATTCACGGCTACAACTAAGCCTTTACGTTTTAAAAAAAATTGACCACTTAAATACACTTAAACATGGTTCATTGTAGTCAGACCACTTTTGCCCCAGATTCCAAATGCAGTTGCTCAAATATGTTGTCCCACTTTTGCTCCACAATACATTTTCCATTGCAATATGCCTAATCTCAACCATGTATGGCCTGCTATCTCCATGGGGTCTGTTGCTGATCACATTAAATGTTTAGGGAGAAATATGAGATAACCAATTAAAAGTTTTGACTGCATGATTACTGCTGAATTCTGCAATGCCTATTGCATTTATGGGAGCATTTCCTGCCTAATTAGCATATTGCTAGGCCAATTTTAGGGTGTTTAACCCCCCCGCCCCCCAATTGTTAATTTATATCATCACAATTCATTCACAATATACAGAGATAGCAGGCACTAGGACATGGGAGAGTCTGCTGCTGCTCTAATCCACCATTGCCTTGGCTGTACTACTGGCTGTACTCTGCAAAGTGAGAACGGAGATTGTAAAGTCAGTCAGAAACAGCTGAGGTTGTCTTAAATGTTTACTAAAATAAACATTAGCCCTTGTTTAAAATACATCATATATAGAGTGAAATAGTAAGTACTTACAGAGTGGAGATTCTAAGCTACAATATGAATTTGTGGCAAATTATGGTCAGTGTAGCTAGTTATCAAGTTTATACCTGTTTGTCACCTGCTCGTTAGATAGATAACCTTAGATTTACATGTGCTAAAGAAAGGGATATAGGTTATATAAGACTATAAAACTGAATGGAAATTTTGAGAAGGTTCACAAATAGTGAGAGTGTAAATGACCAAAAGAGATAGGAATAACAATATGACAACTTTGTTTTGAAATAATTTAGAGATATTTAAAAAATCACATCAGTAGCCATAAAATATTGTTTACAATAAGTTAATATCAGTGAAATGTCCAAATAGTATTGATAATGCAATTTTATATCCATCAATTCCTCAACCTGTAGATGGATATGCATACATTTTTTAAACAAACACATGAACTGATTGATCTTAACCCTTGAGGGCTTGTAAATCAGAAGTCAGAAGGAATTTAATGAGTGGGAGTTGTTTATACATATAGGCCTATTACTCATACAAGGCAAACTTATTAGTTTTTGATGTTTTTTTGAGTAATAGCCCATGGCTTTCTGACTTTCTGTACTATTTGTAGAAATGGTATTCCCTCATTATACAACAGTTAATTCCGCTCCACTAATTTGATTGGTCGAGCAGTGTTCCAAGAGTGCCTATATTTCCTGTAAGCGAACTGGGATGTTTCACTGCGTGTCTCACTCCACGCGTCTGTCTTTGCCACATAAAAATTCCACTTCCTAGTTCGAAATGGTTACTACAGTAGTGTTAGCGACATCATCAGCGGACATGACAAACACTATTTTTCAGGAATATAACTTTTGACTTCCAATATGAAAGCTTGCCGGATGAAGATGAAAAGGAAGAAGGGAAGCCAGTTTCCCAGAAGCACCTTTAACATGAATGTACAAATCAATGTGAGCTAGTTAGCCAGCTAGCCAACATGCTATGAAGTGAGCGTGGCTTCTTTAGGATCTATTTCCTCTAGCGGAGCAAAAATAAATAGAACATTTGTCCATATTGTGTCCAAAATGTCACTTACTCAATATTAATTTCTTGTTTATAGAACTGTTCTATAAAAGCAGTATCGCACACATGCGGTTATACTGAATATTAGCACTGTGCTAACCTACAGCACTCAGCCTGCGGACTCGTGCCCGGGGCCAAATCATAGCCATGCTGATATTCAGTATAATCGCACGATTGCGAGTGTGATATTGCTTAAAGATATATTAAGAAAAAATAAATATTTCTTTGAAAAGCAAATGTCACTATGACATTTAAATTTATTTAAGGTTATTAAACGTGTAAGTGCCACTATAGAGTCTTTGTGATTTGACCAAATAATATTGTACAGTCTGTGTGTTTGAATAACATATTTAGGACTTGCAACTTATGTAAAAAATAAAAAAAAATAAAAATAAAACAGCATTGCTTGACAATACCTTGTAAGAGGATAAATAGCGTTAAAATAATGCATCTAAGATAGCATTTTTACATACCATTTAAAAAATTATGATGAGCAGACATTTTGGGGCCAGTAAAAGCATAGCTCCCCTACCATAGAAACTCTAGTGATGGCCATGCCAACAACAAACGTGACACATCTTGCATAAGCCATGCACAAAAAACATTAGAGAGCGTCCACACCCAGGGGATGTTATCAAGTCCATCTCATTAGCTCTGATTATGGGCCGTCCTCCAGCTGGACAGATACCAAAGTTCCTAAAATATTGACCCAGAGCCCGTTGCTGATTTCTGATCCTTTGAAAGTCAACCAGCAAGGTTCCTGGCACCTCAGAGAAAGCTGACTTTCTGCCTGCCCTCCCAAGGCGAGTGTGGGCCCAGGAGGGAACAGCACTGGTATTTATAGAATTCTCCTTCATCAGAATGACCTGCGAATGTTAGAAAAACACCCAGCCGTGCCAGACTCTGTCATGTGAAAAACAAGAAATAAGAATCAGAAATAGAGCAACAACATGGAGGAGCGTATCCTGATTACAGAGCTGGTACATTGGGGGAATTTCATATTAATATAAATAAAATGTTTTGATTAGTGGACATGTCCTACAGAAGGTCTTCTCAGCCATGTGGATGAGAAAGTGTACAGAAAGTAAGTTATAATCATTTGTACGACAATAAAGTAGATTTTCCTAACATCTTATCCATGTATATGTAATGCAAGATGAAATACTGTATATTATTACTATACTACATAGAGTGTAAGATATTGCAAATGGGTAAGATACGTGCAAAACAGTGCAGCACAATGCAATAAATACACAGGAAAATGTAATAGACAATACACACTAACTACACAGGAGCATTATGATATTATTATTATTATGATAGTCTTCTAAAAACTGCACAATAAATAATCAGGTAAGCCTTTTCCATACATGTACCTGGGAATTTACTAGGAAGGGGTAAAATGTGAAAGCAAAAGTAACGGCTAAATTCTGGTTTCTACTGGAACAAAAGCTTGTATATTGCTGCATTTGACTTAACTCGGAAGTGGGATGTCGGAACTCGTATTGGGCTTCTTGCACTCAAGGTTATGACGTATTTCTATTTTGAAATCGCATGAATCCAGGAGAGACTGCTCCTGTCTCTCACGGTGTTCCTCAGGGTTCTGTTCTTGGGCCTTTACTCTTCATCATCTATATGCTCCCTTT
>JAKKZJ010000014.1:1296747-1307045 GCA_033441845.1 Pangasius mekongensis
GTTCTCAGTGTCTGTTTTACTTGGAGATCTCCCTGAATGCCCAAAAAATCTAGAAAATGCACATTCCGAAACATTGCACAATCTTTTCCACGCTTATGTTATGAAATATGACTGCCTCCTCACTGTATTTAGACCAGTGGTATCAAATATGAAACGCAGTAAGACTGCTCCAGCAGAGACGACTCATTTGGATTCAGAAGCTCAGCTGAAAGATTTGACAAAACATCACACTGAGCAGTATTTCAGTGACCGAAAGAAGCTGAAGTAGCAGAAGTATTTAGGATGTGGCTATATCTGACTCTGAATATCTCTCTTCTATGAACGTGGCCACCGATTTGGATTAAGGTGTTGGGTGGGCAAAAAAATTGTACAAGAGTTAAATAAATTATCGTCCAATCCTGAAGCGTCTTGAAGCTGTCATGACGCCTGTCCTCGCTTTCTTGGAAGGGTTTGGGATATACCCAACTTCCTCCGTATTTATGCCATGACCTAAAGAGTGAACGCTCAATTAATCGCAGGCTTGTGGTTCAGACTCAGGCATTAATACCTGTATTAAGGACACATCTTAGATCTGGATATGAACTGAGGGTGAAAGGAGTGTCATGTGACTTTTTTTTTTTGCTGTGCAACTAAAACTAATAAAAACTCCACTTGTCCAAATTTGTTTTGAAATGAACTAACACGAGGTTATGGGTTAGCTAACTAGCTCGTACTGATGAGCGCATGCTTTACTTTCATGGTCCAATGAGAGACGTTAAAATTAAGGAGGGAGGGGTATAGACGCTTTTCTGCACATTTGTAAAACTCTTTCCCAGGTTTGGTTTTTGGAGCCAGTGACACAATGCACCTCCAACCCTCTAGATGGCGCCAATGTCTACGCATATTTAGGGAGAAGATAATAAGGATTATTAGCAGATGCTGCTGTTGATGACATTAATGATGACGACGTTCGTTCTCTTTTTGCAGATTCAGGCAGGAGAGAAAGTGTTCGGCCCCTTCTGCGGAGACAGATCACCTGGCAGGATCCAGACAGGAAGTAGCATTGCGAGCATCTTGTTTCACAGTGATAACTCAGGAGAGAACCTGGGCTGGAAGCTCACCTACACTTCTACAGGTAACGGACTGTAGGGACGAACAGGAAAATGCTTTTAGATTCAACTATAATTTTAAATTCTGTTTATTTTATTGTTTTTGTTTGCAGGCAGTGAGTGTGCAGTTCCTATGCTGCCACCTAATGGTCATTTAGAGCCACTACAGTCTAAGTACTTTTTCAAAGAACACATCACGGTGACCTGTGACCCTGGCTACTTGTTGCAAAAGGTGATGATGCAGATTAGTTTTAAAGCAAAAAAAAAAAACATACACCCTAATCTTTATCATTAAAATGATGTGAGGTTCGACGGTGTGCAAGATTTATTTTTTAGTTTAAACCTCATTCACTGACATGTTGCTCTATTTTCACACTGGCTCACGGTTTCCTACATTACCCACAATGCCACTCGACTACCTGCTGATAATGGAGCAGAGGGATTTAGCCCTTGCGTCATCTCCACCTAAAGAGAGCGATGCAGCAGCGCTTTAGTCCTTTAGTCTAGCAGTGATGACCACGTCTAATTTCTCACAGCACCTACCCGCTAAACACATCACAAACATTTCAATATAAACATGTTTCCGAGTGGAGTTTTCCTTTAATACATGCATAAATAAATAGACATGCTCATATTCTCACTGGTTCTCAGGATGGAGAGGAGTTTGAGCATTACCAGATAGAGTGCCAGGCAGATGGAAACTGGAGCAGCCGTGTACCTCTCTGTAGAAGTAAGCAATTTTGCATGTGTTTTTTGTTGTTGTTGTTGTTGTTGTTTTTGGCTTTGTGTACTGTATCTGTGGACTCTCCCATCACTAAAGGTTGCCTGTGTGTAATGGATTGTAATGCTTTATCCCTCAACAAATCAGTGAGAGGCGCCACAACACTAGAGAAATTTCTGCAGGATGCTCTATAATAACCTACGAGGCCTAGAAAACGCATCAGCTCTTAGTTCTTGGAACTGGAATATAATATAATATAATATAATATAATAAAAGTATATAGTAATATAGAAAGTATATAATATATAAATAAGAACATTTTCACATTGATTTGGTAAACATAATGTATATGTGTTTTCTTAAATTAGAGATGTAAAAGCATGTTTTTTTGGTTAGAAAATTCACGTGTGGTTAAAAAAAAAAACAGGATTTTTCATCATTCTTCCGCTGTTTTTCCAAAATTCACCTACAGTGACATGCGACGAGTTTTTACACAGTTATGTTTTAAATTCAAATCCCTGGCACTGACCAATTTAATTTAATTCAATTTATTTAAACCTTTAAAAACTCTATAGCTGTATAATACAATGTACTGATTAGTAGTTTACTTCTGTACATATTTTAAATCCGTAAGTCAGTTCTGCAATCAATAAATAAAATAAATTCCTATTAAATCAAATAAATTCCTATTAACAAGAACAAAAAAAAAAAAAAGAACTATACCAGACATCTCATGTTTTGTTTTTTTTTTTTTTAATATATGCAGTTTATGAAGTTGTGTTTAATTGCTTGAGTGTAATGGCTACAATACAGCATTTTATTGAGACGTACAAGTTTTTAATAGCTGTTCACATGTCTTAAAAGTCTGTTGTCTTTCTCACTTTCTTTCTCATTATCTCTTTCTTATCCCCTCCTCCTTTCTGTTCCCTCTTTCTCTCATTCTGGTTGTGCTTCATTTCTCTCCACTGCGAACCAGAGACGGAATCTCAAAGGAGCCTCCATTCTGTGGTTTAAGATGATTTTTTTTTTCCCCTAGTACATTTATGAAACAGTAAATTCCAATGTTGAACACAATTCGAGTCTGGTCTGTTATTTAAGCAGTAGTTATAGCACACACTCTGCGACAAGAGATGATCCAGTAAATGTTACAGTAGTGTCTTTAGCCTGTGGATAACACCATCAAGCTTCTGAGGTGACAAAAAACTTAAAGTAAATCCAAATTCTAAAATAAGATCACTGTCTTGATAATAAATCGTTGATGCATTCAGAGCTGTATTCAGACGTGATGTTCAGACGTGCAGGGAAAGTTCCTTGTATTCAGAGTCGGGTTATGCACTCACTTTAGTTGATTTTCTCAGCTGGTGCCAGGTTTTTCTTGAGTAGAAGCGTTTTTTTTTTCAAAAGCGTCTACACTGCCGATGTGTGCAGTTTCAGAAATAACTCCTCACTGCACATCTCCAAATACAGCCCCAAGATTTTACTCAACAAACTCGACGCTAAAACGCTGAGTTTCATATAACAGGTTTCTCCTGCCAATAAAATAGAGTTAGCTCGGATTTACTTACAGTAAGTGGAGATACGGGCATCTGTAAACTGATGAACTTCTCATGGACATGGACAGAAGCTACATTTGAAGAGATGGATGCAGCAGAAGTAGGTATGGTTTTGGTTCAGTCTAATTCTGTCCATGGCTTAATTCAAAAATCCCATCCAAATTCCCACTGGAAATCATCTCCGCGAACAATTGAAGCAGTATGGACCGATCCAAATGAGTTAATTCGCTTTCTTCTTGAAAAAATGACCGTGCTAATTCAAATTCTTGTGCCTTTCTAGCAGACTAGCATCTTTCATCTGGTGTTAATCCTTCAAATCCTCCTCTTCAACAAACATATTATGCTTCTCAGAGAAAAGGAATATTGATTTCCATTATGATTTATGTTTAAATCTCTCTCTCTCTCTCTCTCTCTCTCTCTCTCTCTCTCTCTCTCTCTCGCTAGTGATTGACTGTGGTCCCATAGATGTATCCTTAGGAGACGTGGTATATGCTAACTCCAGCAACAGTACTACTGTTGGATCCAGGATCCTGTACAGCTGCAAGAGCTCTCCTGGAGAACAGAGTTTGGCTTTCACCCTCACTAGTCACTGAAATGACCAACAAGCAGTTAAACCACTTCTTTTAGTCATTATTTTCTCTGTTGCTTAATGCAGGTACGTATACGTGTGATTGGAGTGGTGTGTGGATGAATGAGGATGGAGCCACTTTACCTACATGCCAACCAGGTGAAACTTTTCATGCGACGTTGTTTTCATGCAGCGTGTTTATAGCCAACCTCTGCAATTTAGCCATAGCATTTACAGCGTTTGGTCCCTTGAGGTGATTTGGGAGATGCCTGAAAACTTTTCTGCTTTTCTGTTTTTTCAAATAAAGCAGCTGTCTAGATCAAACGTGAATCAAATTCGGCAAATTCACTAAAGGGGAAAGGACAGGGGACGTGAAACACACATTTTTTTCTGGTAGTGGTTACTTTTGCTTAATGGCAAGTTTATCTAGGTGAATTCACAAGCTTTTGTCTTGTTTGTTAATATAAAACAAGAAAACGGGACTGTGTACTCTTTGGTCGTTTTTGTTTAGCTGCTTTCTTACTGTTCTTACAGCTGAAAAAAAAAGAAAAATTAGCCATTTGCCCAGCGATATAAAGTAGGGCTTTTATGTTGAAATTCTGTTTTTCTCTCGACCTGCTATGATTTTCTTCTAAGCAATGGGCCTCATTTATCAATCATTTAGTAAAGTTGTGTGTAAATGGCTTCTGGCCCAACTGAACTGAAAAATTCTGCCAGACTTACAGAAGTTTGTTGTCATTTATGGATTTGTTTTGGATCTTTTTTTCAAGTCATTAATATGAAACGATACAAATTGTATATATTTTATACACTGTGCAACTGGGTATAGTTCACATTAGTATATCTGAAACTCAGGAGTTCTCATAGGAATTTTTTCCAGCTAACAGGATTTTATCCTTTTTTTTTTATTAATATCAGATTACGCCGCAATTTTTAATTAAATTCCTTCGTATAAAGTTTGATAAATGAGACTCAGTGTTGGCACCTCTGATGTATAGTACAGTAGCTGTCCTTTATCTGGAGACTGGTGTCTCAGTTTTGTGGTTTGTAGTTGGATTTTCTGTCAGAATTTTGTATTAGGTGAAAGATTTTGGACTAAAAACATTACTCCGTATGATGTAACAGATCTGGAGAATACCACACAGTCAGATTCTGCATTCCAGTTGCCTACTACAACAGCTAAAGCCCAAGCAGGTAAACTAAAACCTGTGACACACAACTGAATCTCTAAGGTTTATATGCTTTATCCTTATCCATCCATGTTTATACTGTGTGTGTATGCTGGTATTTACTCAAGGCAATACATGTGTGGTTAATGTATATTGTAAGTTTGTGTGCGTTTGATTTGTGTGTAAGCATGCGGCGAGGAGTCACGGCCCTTCCCATCCCTCCAAAAGCGGATTGTGGGCGGACGCGCAGCATTTCCGGGTCTTTTTCCCTGGCAGGTTCTCCTGTCCGTGGAGGATACATCCCGGGTTCCTACAGGTCGCTGGTTTGGTAGTGGTGCTCTCTTGTCCCCATCATGGGTGCTCACAGCTGCACACGTGCTCCGCAGACAGCTCAGGGACCTGTCTGTTGTTCCTGTGGCTCCCGCACATGTGCATGCTACACTGGGGCTCACGGACGTCCGGGATAAAAGGCTGGCCATCAACTGCTCTGTCGAGATGCTTATCCTCCATCCAGAATTTGACCTGCACAACTACAACAACGACATCGCCCTGGTCAAACTTAGCCAAGACGTGGTACTGAATGAGCTGGTGAGGCCTGTTTGTTTGCCCTCACCATGGGTCAAAGGTCAGGCTCATACACCCTTGCCTAACACGCTAGGCGTGGTTGCTGGCTGGGGGATCAGCATGCCTAATTCCTCTGCCTTGTACAGCGGGATAACCTTTGATCTTGGTGTCGTGTCTGAGGTGCTGCAGTACGTGAAACTGCCGGTTGTGGCGCAGGAGGAGTGTGAAGCCAGCTACACCTCGCGTTCTGCGAGCTACAACATCACCGAGAACATGTTCTGTGCCGGGTTCTATGAAGGAGGACGTGATACCTGCTTAGGGGACAGCGGGGGCGGATTTGTAATAAAGGATCCCCACAGTGGGAGATGGGTAGTGCAGGGTCTGGTGTCTTGGGGCGGGCCGGAGGGATGCGGCAGTCGACAGGTGTATGGGGTGTACACCCGAGTGGCAAACTACGCAAACTGGCTGCACAAAACCATGAACACAGAGTGCTGGTGGTGAGAGACGCAAGGATCGTGTGGGATTTTTGTCTCTGCATCTTTCAGTCTTCATGTCTATCTTCATTTCTCTGTCTGTCACTCTGTCCTTTAAAACATGGCTTCCTTTGTGTTCTTTTAACAGCCTCTATATTGTATAGTGCACGATTTTTATTTGATCATTATTTATGACTAATTTACAATCTGTAAGCACTCAATGTTTGGGTGTGTAACTATTAACAGTGTAATTTGATTTCTAACTAATTTACTTGCATTTAACAGAAAGAACAATAAAATTAAATGTAAGGGTTGAATTGCATAGTGACGGCCTTTTTACGGCCAAAAGTAAAACACAAGGTGACACTTTACAACGAGGGTATATTAATAAACATTTACTCGATAATTCAGTACCAAAATTGTGCACATTGGTATTCAGACCTCAGATGAACCCACAGCACTGTTCAGGAGTTGTGCAAGAGTTACGAGTAAAACAGATGCAAGTCTCAGTTGAGTGCATTTTTCCTGCATGATATCTGCTTGATTGAGCAGCGCTGTCTGACAGTTTGAAGTAAACACAATATATTATGCTGAAATACAATCAGAAGACACTCGAAATGCCGTTTTAGTTCAAAATTGTAACCTATTAATTAATTAAGAGTATTAATAGTCCCTTTAAAGTGTTTTCACATCTTAATCAGAGACGCTGCAACACCCGAGGACTACATTTTTTATGGATTAAATTATGAACAACACTCACGTAAGTATAGCAGACGAGCGCTGGGTCAGCTTCTCCTTCAAACTTTACAGGACAGCACATCGAATTAACCAAAACGTTGGAATTATTTTTATTCATTTAACAAATCAAAATAGCAAATTAAAAAGCATGAAAAAATAGATTATATCATGCACACACACAAGCATTTCAAGACCCTGATTTAGTGCAGTATCTTTTAGCTTTGTTAAATTGTGTGCATATATAAAATAATATATAAAAAATCAAATCAGATTGTCTTTTTTTCAGGCAGGTGACACAAGCAGGAGAATGTTGCTTCATCTGGTTGGTTCGGCCTCGCAAGCAAGGATTTCTGGTCCATGTGAGGTTGAGAAGCAGCTTGGTGCAATCTATTATGTAATTTGTCCTCTGGATAGGAAGTGTAAGACTCATGTCTGACATGTAATTATGTTGAAATTGTATGTGGTTAGACATTTTAAGCCTGAGCTTGCTACACCCTGTTTGTGGTTTCATATCATCAGAGCCTGTGGTGCTCTGTTATGCCAGTGTTGTATCTCCTCTCCCAGATCTACTCCAGGTTGGCTGGGGATTCAGCTCTAAAACAATATTTCAGTCAGCGAAGAACTTTTTTGTGGAGCCGTGTCTGCGATCGCTGCTGCTGACTTTGCACTGCTATTTAAGGTAGACGTGGAGGCGAGTGCTACTGCAGAAGGTGTGGTGTTGCTGTTGCAGGAAGACAGTGCTGATACTGATCATCCAACTTGTTTCAAGTATTAGCTAAACTACAGCACAGTAACGTCACCTTTGATAATGAAGCTCTGAAGCGTGTGTTAAAAAAAAAACAAAAAAAAACTCAACCCTTTGCTTTGAAACACAGTACTGGTGCTTAATTCGTTCTGTCAAAAACACGTGATCAGTGAAGTCCGAAGCTTGATTTCGGCACACGGCCACATGTGACTGTTCTGGAAATGGATTCAAAAGAAGCACAAACCCTGGCATGTGTTTTGGAAGTCATGCAAGGGAATTTAGTTACAGTGATTAGCGATACAGAGATGCTTTGTTGTTATGGAACAAAGAAATGAAGGCATTCTGAAGTTTGGGGAACATTTTTTCCCCAAACGTTCCCAAGCTTGTATCAACAAATGGATTAATTGTATTAATAATGTGCTTAGCTTAGCTTTGCCTATAAAACAAAAAATACATATACAGGGATTGCTTCTTGTTTTTTAACGTAATACACAGCATTACTTAATGCTAGCAGTTGACTTTATCGTTGGAAAAAAAAAGCTTTTTCAAAGCATTGGAATGCACAGATTTGTTCGCTGGAAACCAAAACCTGCTGCATGATCTACTAGGAGATGCACCACATCACTTGGACCACCAGATGCCACTAGCACACAGTGTGTTTTTTTTGTTTGGTTTTTTTTTGAAGGAACACTTCATTGTTTCATTTTGCCATCACTACTATAGCATGGTTGAAAGAGAGACTTTAATTTTGTTAAACTCATTTTTCCACTGGGATGTGGCATAGCCAACATAGTTGTTGGAATAAGAAAAGGGGGCGGAGTTAAGGGTTTTTTTTGGAGGGAAAAGAACAATGGGCAGGGTGTGTTTTGGTGGCTGGGGAAAAAGAACTTAGGAGGAGGAAGTCAAACCCTAGATAGCTTATGTTAAGTAGGTAGTTTCTCTTTAACCCATGTAGTCAAGTAGCTTAAGGCTTAAAAAACTTGGGAAATCGTTGGATTAATGGATGACCTGCTCAACTTGGACCATGTCCTGATCTGTTTTACAAGGTGAGATCAGTCCTTTTTCTTTTCAGTTTCTGGCTTGATTGAGGACTTTTTGTGAGAAGACTGTCCATTAGAAATCTCTTTGGAAAACTTTGGGACACCTTTGGAGTCTATTAGTTTCAACTAAAAGTGGTAATCAGTAACACATCATAGATATTTTAATAAGTGCTCAATTCTTTGGTCTGGTGGCCAGCTTTGGTTGGAAGGAAAGTCCACATTTTCATTCATGTTGCAGTCCATTCTTGAGGGGCCATAATGGTGCCATTTACTAATGGAGTACTACAACAGCTTGCCTAAGTATTCACCTACTTTTCACCTGCTTTTTCACATTTTCCAGCATTACAACCTGGAACTGCATTGGATTTAATTGGACAATATATAGAGCAAAACTGTTTACACATAAGAAACCTGAAAAGTTGCAATTGAAGAATATTCACTCCCATTGCTGGGAAACCCCTAAATTAGTTCTGGTGTAACTAATTACCTTCAGAAGTCACATAATTAACTGAATGTCACATGATCTCAATATACATTTTCTTGGAAGGCCCTAGAGTTCGTTAAAGAACATCATGAATCATGTTGAGGATCATGAAGACCAAACAGCTATCAAAACAATTCCAGGACAAAGTTCTGGAAAACTATTAATCAGTGTTTGGTTTAAAAAATATATATATATCCCAAAGTTTGAAAAATTCGAAAGAGTATAGTACAATGTGATTCTGCCTACATGTGTCCCTGCACCAAATATCAGTGACCAGGTAAAAGAGGGCGTTAGACAGAGAAGCAAAAGGCTAAAGGTAACTATCAACTAATCTACCACCACCATGCTTCACTGTGTGGATGAGCAGTGTTGGGTTTCTGCCAAATGCAGCACTTTGGTCCAAGGCCAAAAACATACTACAAATATAAAGACAGTGAAAATTTTCACAACTTTTTTTTTTGTTTATTCTTAAATGGTAACCATATAAAAGCATTAAGAACTGCTTTTCTGATTTTTTTTTTCCTCAGAAAACAAGAAAAGTAAACATGAACACAGAAAACGGATCATGCACGTAAACTGGACATGCCTTTTTGCACATCTATGACATGCAGAACAGCACAGTGCAAACACATTTCTAGTAACATCAAATGCCAGATGACACAGTGGACCGAAACATTACATTTAAGGCAGTACATTTAAACAATGCACGGAGCTAAGAGACCCATGCTCTCACATTCTTTAATTCACACAAACGAACCCTGCAAAACACCTTTAATAGACAAAAAAAAACAGCTATGGAGGAACATGGAACGTACTTGTATAACTTGAATAACTTTTTTTTTTAAAGAATCAAATAGCCTTTGGGGCTATGTGTATCATAAATTGTGTTTTATTAACAGGATTAATTGATATTAGAAAAAAGCAGATTTTTTTTTTTTATAGAATAGATTTGGAAATATTATACCAGCTCATACAAATCTACAAATCCTTTAGAAATTACTACCAAGGAAAATTACTGGAGTTGCTCGGTGTGTGTGTGTGTGTGTGTGTGTGTGTGTGTGTGTGTGCGCGCGTGTGGGTGCGCACGCAAGAACGAGAGATATAGAGATTTATACAAACAGAATAATATCGTTTAGTTTTCAATTTTACACCATA
>JAKKZJ010000014.1:1309802-1325140 GCA_033441845.1 Pangasius mekongensis
TTACATTTTCAACTGGCTATAAAAGGAATGTGCTCTTAAAGATCAGAGTGTGGATTTTGCCTTTGAATAAATAAATATTATGAAAACGTAAACAACACTGGTGGCACAGTGGCACAGCTTTTAGCATTACTGCTTCACAGCTCTGGGGGGTTCGATCCTGAGCTTGGGTAACTGTCTGTGCAGAAATTCACGTTATTTTGGTGTATTTGTGGGTTTCCTCCGGATTGCCCGGAATGGATTTTCAAGGTCTTTTATCTGTTTTGTGAGTGTGGACCATACAGCTACTAATGGTATGAGGATTTCTCTGTGAATCCTGCTTTTTGCTAGAAAGCCAGACTCCTGAAATTTTATAGTTAAACTGATGAGACTTTTATAGGCTCATGTGGTCGTCTAAGGTCTAGGATATAGCTGTGGTATGCTTGGACAGATTAATACCCAATACGTTGGACAGGGTGAGCCTGAAGCACTTCAGAAGACCAACACTCAAGGAGTCAGAAGGTACCTTTGAGAAGTCCTTGCCTAGATGCTGAGGACACTGCACTAATCCCGAACAAGGCTTGGAAATTTGCCCCAACTTGTAGGGGAGATGGTGCTGAAATCAGCAATGGGCAATAATGGAGCCAATTTGAGAAGGGCCACACCATAGAGTGCTTTGTGAGGGTCTGACCTGGGGGAAGCCTAATACAGATTCATTTGGGCTGGGGGACAAATTTGGTTTGAACAAGTCGAGAGTGGTAGTTTTCCCAAGGTGAAATGCTTGCTGAATTTGATGGTAAAAATCTAAGTGACATGGTTAAGGACTGTGAGATTTGAGAAGCAAGGATGGTATGAGGGTTTACATGCATTTAAAGTTGGTTTAAGGACAATGCCTTAAAAGGCAAGAAGAAAGATGGTTACTGTGGAAACGAATGCATGAGGAGATGCTTCCATATGATAGAGAAGTAAATGCAAAATTTGAACTGGCAAAAGTTTGAAGGGTGACAGTGAAGGCTCAGTGGTTAAAGCTCTGGGCTGTTGATTGGAAGATTGTGAGCTGGGCTCTTGAATAAGGACCTTAAGGTAACAAAGTTCTGAATTTCTTCTGAACTATTGAGTAAGCCAGGTACAGGTTGATATTAGAAATAACTATATATTCAGTTCCATATTTAAATGGAATAACTGGTAACTGCTGGCAAGTTTGATGACCAACAAAAGGCTTCAGGCTTAGGGATGTGGTGGAGTGTCCATTATTGACGTGGACAACTACTAAGTTATCAGAATGTGTCTAAGTATACACCCAAGGAAGGACAGCAGTAATAGTGTGGAAGAAATTGCACAACGGGAATGGATAAAGCAGTATCTGTAAAGAGTGTTAAGGGGCAGCAGAACATGCTGGTAGAAAATTGAGATACTGTTCAAGTGCTGAAGTTGAAGGAACCAAACATGAATTTCCCAGATAATGAAGCAAAACTAGGAAATTGGTTTAATGTGGTACAATGCAAATCACACAGTTGAGGTGGACCAGAGGGGGAAGACTTTGGTGTATTGGGGGCATCTGAGGATGTAAGATAACGAAAGGACAATCCAGTTGGGAGGTCTGAAAGAAGACAGTGATCTAATGAATGAAGAATTACAGCATGGTAAAGGGGCCCTTAGTCTCTTCCAGAGAGAGGGGGAATGTCAAGGTGATGGAAGGCTAAGATCAAGGTGAAAAGGCCTGCAATTGCAAGGAAATGAGGGATGAGAAATGAGTCATCAAGAAGGTGGAGAATCCCCAATGGGTCACTGGCAACAGCTGTAGTGTAAGAAGGCATGGGGCAATTTGTATAAAGAGGCAAAGAATCCAGCAGAGTTAAAGTTGTTACAGATAATTTGGATAACACAAAGGCCATCTGTATCTGTCATGTTCACTGGAGGTGGTTAACAGAGGCACAGCGGAGGAGGCAGTAGCAACACGTGAAGGAGGAGGTTAAGTGGCAAATTTGGCAAAAAAACACAGTAATACAACGCTAAATCCTAACTCTATTTAGGTTGGGTTACACAGAAGTAGTTCTGCCTGAAAATCAGTCATCACAGAGAATCTGTTATATAACAACTGCTAGACTCAAAATCTTTAATCTGAAACAAAATTTGTATTTCAGCAGAAAATCATCCAAAGCACACTGCGAAAGCAACACTGGAACGTCTTAACGGTGTCCAAATTTTTCCTTTTCTTAAATATACTCTTCAGTTGAAAATTTCTGACAAGACTTTCTATTACGTCACCCCAATAACTTGACCCAGCTTGAAAAAAATTAAGGACTAATGGACAAATATTGCTTTGAGTTTAAGTAAAAAAAAAAAAAAGATGTATTTGAATACACTTATTGCTATACTGATGCCCAAGGTGGCATTGACGGAGGCGGAAAATATTTGTTAAATATGCATAAATTCTTATTCTTTTACATAACACAAGGACTCACAAATATTGGGGGGGGGGGGGACATTGATATTATTACACAAATGCAGGCTGAATACATTCTCAAGCCACCATAACATGCACCATGCTAAACTTGGATCTTATTGTGGAAAAAGTCAAGGCATAACAGAGGCTGTAATTATGACTGTGTACTGATTCCAAAACTGTTATATCTGTTATTTCTGCCATTTTAGAGGTATATACTAGACAGATTGCCTTCGAGTCATAGAATCTGTACTCTGGTGCAGTGCATATTGTCTACTGAACTAAATTAGCATTGTACATTTTATACAACCACCCATGCATGTCTTTCAAGTTCTGTCAAATAGTACTCCTACTGTACATGCATCTTTATGGGTAACTACTCAACAGATAAAAGACGACCAAACAGAACAGGTAAAAGCCTAGTCTTGCACAGAGAATAACGACTGCCAAGAGCATGGCTTGGAGCTCAGCCTAGCACACTGTTCATTACGAACAAAAATAGACAGAACAATAGATTTTTTTTAACCTTGCTTTATACACAATACTAAGTGCTGATACTGAGTGCTTTTATAATAGAACAAAAATTGAGACACTGGACCAATCAATACCCCACTTATTACATTCTACATTAATGATTCATCATGCTTAACAGTGCCAGGACTGGAATCCATGAAAATGCAAAATCAGTGTAGTGCACAGATCAGTTTGTGTACCACACTGCAATTGTTACTCCCTCTACATTCATTACTAAAATATGCTGCACTCTATATGCATGGTGGTGCAGCAGGTAGGGTTCCCACCTCACAGCTTCAAAACACAGATTGGCTATACCAAAGTGCCCCTGTGAGTATGCGAATGTGTGAGGGCATGGTGCCCAGTGATGGACCCACTGAATCGCTGCTCAGGACAAAGCTGTTAATGAAGATGAATGAATGAGCATGTGTGTTGTCACTTCACAGTTCCAGGGTCTTCGTCTTTATTCCACATGGGTTACCTCCCAAAAACGTGCCGGTAGGTGGATTAGCTATGCTAAATTGCACCTAGATGTGAGTGGGTGTGGGAATGTGTGTGCATGGTGCACAACGTGGTATTCCCCAATTTAAGCCCAGTGTTCTCAGAATAAGCTTCAAAGATAAAGTGTTGCAACCGTTTTGAGTGGTTTTAGATGTACCTTTGTTCAACTGTGTTTGATACAGCAGGTCTGCTTCCCGTCATCTGCAAGGCACACACAGAAGAGCTAATATCTTTAACCAGGTTTGGCAGGTTTCAGCTAAATTTCCAGCCCAACTACATCTCAAAAACCACACAAAAGACCTGAAACAAGCCTAACATTTGCCTTGTTTTTCTCAGCCTTTGCAATGGAAAACAAGGTCAATGTGTTTCCCATTTGCAATATATCTTAAAATAGAAATGGCTCTTGGCGGCAGAGGAGTATTTTTAAACTATCTCTATTTGGCATTTAAAAAAAAAAAAAAAAAAAACATGACCCTGGCAACCCTGTAATTCCCTGCGTGATTCCTGCTCAAATGGGCCTCTATTAGCATTTGTTGCAGTTCCCATTTTTGCAATAACTGCTAAATAGGGCAGTAAGCAAACATCTACGTAGAAAGATCACCAAATCAGTGGAACATCAGCTTGTATCTGTCAAATAGCAACAAATATTTGGTCCCTCAAAAGCGGTAATTAGCATTTCAATAGAATTTAAAACGTATTGACTTGTGAATGAGGACTCGTTTATGGTGGGGCTCTGGACTATCTGCCCCTATAGACAAGCCACATCTGGTTTGAACTGTTTTATGAAAGTTCAGTGTTTGAAATAGAATTGCCATGCACAGGTTTATGTTACAGGAAGAACACTGAACTTCAATTACACAATTCAGGTACAGTATTATTCAAAAAAGACTCCTCCAAGGTTTCCCAGGTCTTTCTACACTAGTTCAAAAGCCTCAATGCTCAGAACTCAGAATGCAGATCAACTTCAGCTGGGAACAGAGAAATTGCAATACTTAAATATTCAAAACAACATTCTAATGTGAGCAGATGGCTGTAAAATTAACCATCTGAGCCCACACTGGAGCAAGCTGTCACGCAATGAAGACTAGTTTGTTAGCGTGTTCTAGTCTTAGAACGTTTATCAACACATCGTTCATAGACATTTTGTATTTTCCAGACTGTAAGACCAGCATAAAGATCCTCCCTCTTTTTTTAAAAGCATCAGCTCTCAAAACTGACACACCTAAAAATAAATATCAATATAAATAATAGATTTAACAAACTGCTTTCAATACAAAAATAACAGATGATTACTGAGCTGCATGAGTCGGGTAATGCTTAGCAAAATACATGAGCAGTTAAATACACCATTAAGCACTGAATTAAAAAAAAAAGTCTTGAACAGTTAATTTTTTCAGTAAGAAGACACATGAGCATTCTGACTCCATTCAACACGGGGGTTGGAGCGAAGAAGAACCCAAAGGACCGAGGTGTAGTTCATTTTTCGGGGTTGTGAAGTTTCAAAACTACCCGTTGAACACTAACTTCAAATAAATACAAAAAAATGGTCATGAGAACACAAAATCAGTGTTCAGTCATGACCATCTCGATTCTAGTTACAGCATCCTTAGTAACTGCCTGGTCAGGGTCACAGTGGTTTAAAGTAGACTAATAGTTTGTATATGTTTTGGGAAATAAAACCAAATAAATTCCCTCACAGGAACAAACAAAAACAATAACTATGGGATTTTTTTTTTAAATTGTCCCACTTACATCTGTATTTGAGACCAGTTATGAACTGGAGTGATGTAGCTGAGGTTGAGGAACTGTCAGCGCTAACATTTCTACCTCTGGGTTTGGTTTGGTTTGGTTTGGTTTTTCAGTCTTACCAGGCGCATAGTTTAAACCACTTTGAGGTTAAATCTGAATACAGACACACACATTTATGTTAAGACTGTAATGCAGCACTATACTACCAAATAACGGGATAAAAACTAACTTGCCTAATAGGAGTCTCTGACGTACCTTTTGAGAGGTAGTACATTATGTATTATGTACTATACTATTATAACATTATGTATAAATTTTTCCTGATACATTTATGCAAAATATACAATAAAGTGACTCAACCATACAATAAATGAGGGGTTTTTACGCTACGTGGTGGAGCGGGACGGGGCTTATTGTCTGGAAAGTAGAGTACTGCTAGTTTATACATTATTGTAGTTCACAATTCCTTCATTTCTTCAACCATGGATCCTGGTGGATGACCATTACTCCTTGGTTTTCTTTTCTCTTTAAGTGATTTTAATCAGGGCTTTATGTCATATATTTTTTAAAAGGACTTGTTTTTATTGATTGTGGTCTATATTCAGAGTTTAATTCCGGCTATACTAAAAATTGCACACAAATATTCAGACCTCAGATGAAACTACAGACTTAGAAAGTTACACAAGAGCTGGGCATGCATGGTGGAGGTGTGTCATAGTTACGCGTAATTCTGAATTTGAATTTTTATAAGGGCTTTTTTTCTTTTTCTTCATGATAGCAGCTCAAGCGAGGAGCAGTGTTGAGTCCAGAGCTACTGGCTGACGGTTTGATGTAGTCACAATGTCATGCTGAAAAGTTTTGGGCTGTAATATTGGAGGAGTCAGCATCATAATCTTTGACATTGCTTATATTAATGACCAAATACCTTAAGCATAGCAAATTAGTGCTTGGTCAGCTTATCCTTCAAACTGTGAGCACGTTTGCGTTACAGGAGAGCACATTGAATTAACAAAAACAATGGCTTTATTTGATTAATTTGACAAATCAAAATAGTGGAATAAAAGCTTGATTAAATCGATTCTATCCCATGCACACTTTGGCGGTTTCATGTCCTCGATTATGTTGTGACTTCATTAAGTTGTGTTACTTCAATTTATAGTAACAGCAAAGTTCTGCTTCTTGAGTCTGCACTTTCTATCCCTGATTTTTTTTTGGAGGCTTAAAGGCAAGTGTTTGTGTTTAAAGGTGGTGGTCGTAATACTTCTACTCAAGACAGATTTGCATACGTTACGTCGGAATGACACACCCACAAAATCGACTTCACGATGTGCGTAAAACGGCTCTGAATATGAGTAACTTTCCCCAAGTAAATACTAAAGTCACTTGAACTTAAGTCAGAAAATCTGAATACACCCCTTCATACACAAAAAAATACCATAGTTTATACCAAATATACCAAATTAATATTTTACCCTGCCTTGAAATGACAGTGAGAATGTAATTCTGGTTTGTTTTCACATTTTGGTTTATACATATAAATGGGAGAGCTAACATACTGTATCTTAGCTACCATTTTCTGTTATATTCAATGCCTTTTTCATTTCCATCTTTGTTCACAAGACCCCAAGTTCAAAGTTTGTTTGTTCTCTCAAAGTTTTATGTAATAAATGTGGGCAATTTAAGCATTCTTCATGCGTTTTTTTGTGTCTTACATCTGTTCTCTTAGCATTTAGTGTACAACTTTCTTTTAATTTTTTTTTCTTTTCCTCTGCAGAAAGTGCTCCAGAAAGCTTTGTAATTCACCAAGCTTATCTTAGCAACTTGGTATATTTTTATCTGAGCTGTCTGTATGGTGTGTAGTTTGTAGTAAATATCTGATTTGCAAGTCCTTCTTTGTATATGACCCGAAAGATTTAGAAGCCCTTGATGTGGCAGTAGGCCTCCAGGCTGGAGAAGAGAATGTAAAGAAGCCACAGACCCAAGAACAGCAATGTGGTAATGAGGCGTGGACCTTGAGGACCTCCTAGCTCACCGCCGATGGACGGCCGTCTCCGGAAGAGCAAAACAGCCATGCAGATGAAGGCAAAAATAGTGAAGAGGGTGACGGAGAAGGCCAGGGAGCCAGGCTCCACTTTAAAACTCTCGCCTTTTATTGACCAGTAGACTGCAGCGACTGACCATGCGACCCCAATTCCCAGGAACACGTTGACGGCGTTGCTGCCTGTGACGTTGCCAATGGATGCATCGGCATACTGGTCCTGGGTAGCAGCCACTTTACTAGCAAATGTGTCTGATAGCGAGACAGACAGAGAAAGAGTGGACAGGAAAGAAGGTGAGTGAGATGGTGTTCAAGAGAGAGAGAGAGCAGTGTAGATAAAAAGAGAAAGAAAAGAAAAGAGTAATGGGTGGCAGCTTGGGAAAACCCTTCAATTCTACTTCATTAAAGCTAGAGTCTTTAAACATTGCAGGCAGACACCAAGGAAGGGTTAGAAAGTAGCCTAAATAAAAATAAATAAATAAATAAAAAAAATAAAACAGCCCCACATCATTTTGGTAAAGGTCTGGGGGAAAATTCAGCCATAGAGATATCTGATGGGTTTTTCAAAAGTACATTGCATATATAACACTTCTAGTCTTAATGCCATTAATTGGTCAAATGCATCAGTTATCTTTAATAATATTTATGGTGTTTGATGCAAATATGACTCACCTGGAATGGAGGTCCCCAGAGCTACAAACACCACAGCCGTGACCGTGTCCTTGAGCCCCACGGTACAGCCGAAGTGGGAGGCCAGGTCTCCGATGATGGCCGTCAGAATGCCGATGACAGTGATGGACACCATGAAGCAAGCCCATCCGTTCCAGTACTCGGTGGGAGGGACGCACGCGAACACGACCTTCCAGAACACCGTCAGAAAATGCATGACATAGTCAGAGCAGGAAGGCGGATGCTCGCGTCCCTCTACTTCATCTTCTCCATCTCCTGGAGGACACGGACATACCAACAGGGTCATGAGCAGATAATGAATGATTAGATTAGCTTCGTTTGTTGAGAAAGAGATGGGAAAGGAAGCGTGAGAGAGATCGCGTGTGTGTGTGTGTGTGTGTGTGTGTGTGTGTCAGTCACAGACCTGCACTGACTGTCACCGCGTCCACAAATTGCTCCCTCCAGGAATGCGTGCCAATCACCAGGGCCAGGTTAGTCTTCTTTATCAGCTTATCTACTGTGCTCTAGCAGTGACAGGAATGAGAAAGCTGTAATCCACAATTTCATGCCTTCAACAATTATAGCATAATATAACCGATAGCCTGCAGTTTCTGACTTGTTTTAGTGCCAAATATTTGTAGCACTACCGAAATTAGGGAAAAAAATATATTTAGTTAGATAGATAGATAGATAGATAGATAGATAGATTTGCATAATTTTCATTTTCAGCCTGTCAGCGCTAAATATATGGGCCTATTTATTTCTAACTAAAGCATATTGCGCAGTATGATTCCCGGTCTTTCACACTGCCTGTGGGTACAGTTAGGTCCAGAATTATTGGCACCCTCAGTAAGCCAGATGGGTGGCTATTTCTTAATCTCACACTGAAAATAATGAGAGAAATGTAACCTTTAATTAAAATTTTAGTATATTTAATACTGATAATAATATAATAAAAACTATTAAGGATATATTTGTGTATTTTTGCGTTTATAATATTTATGTGTATAAATTCTTATAAACAAAATGTAACTGAAGCATGTTTTATTTATATTTGAGTAAAATCTTGGCCGAATCCTATAACAGACCGTGTGATGATATGTTAGATAATATGATGATCCTCTAATGAAAGGCCTGTAATTAAGGAAAATTGCTGTACTCTGCTTATATCATCAATCACCATGATTAGCTCTGACTTGGCTGCAGATGACTGATGTGTTTGCCTTTTGGCTTCATTACTGTGTGATATTTTCCTTATTTTTGTAGAGACAGAATCAAGTGGTCGTAGAAATCTGTACACACTACAGTAGGGGGTTGGGGAAAAGAGCCAAGTGTACCAACTCCCTGTTAACCCAGAAAAATCACATACGCATCATGGGAATATGAGGAAAAGCGTGTGAAGGTGCATTTCAAAACGTTATGTCCGGAAATTGCACACGAACATAACAACATGCAACTAAATTAAAAATCAGGTGAAAATAAATGAATTGTGAAAAAAAGACATGGACAATAAAAACGTACTCTCTGTGATAAATGTATGAAGTTCATCTGAATTTTCTGTAAAGGGTATAAATATTTTAAGGTATGCCTAATTATTTACAAGCAAAATAGCATTCATATGACTGGAAATGACTGGAAATGATCATCAGATGATTTATATCTCAGATTTATAGTACAGATGCTTCCGTGAAGAAGAGCTAGACACTGGTTTTATGACTGGAATGTTACCTTAAACTCGTAGGACTCCTCGATGACCACCTCCAGTCTGCTGTGCTCTCCCAGGATCGGCTTCCCCATCTCAGCTATTCTCTTCGCTTCCTCTTCCTCGGCGCTGAGCTGCCCTTCCTGGTCCTCTGGATAAGAAAAAGCAGACAGAATGACAGTGGGGGGGAAAAAAAGGGGTGAAAGAGGTGAAAACAGAGTGACAGCAGCGGGGGGGGGGGGGGGAATTTAGAGGTGAAAACAGAATGACAGGAGGTCACAAAGCAGGGGAAGAGGGAAAAAAAGAGAAAATAAGACAAGAGGAACAGGAAGGAAGAGGCAGAAATACAGAATGAAGACTGGAGAAAAGCAAAAAGAAATATCAAAACATGTACACTGATACAACACGAAAACGAAAAGCATTTAATAGATAAATTGCACACATTAGTATTCAGACCTCTGATGTAAGCACTATTCAGTGTTCAACAGGAATTACAGACTAGGTGGAGTTTAATGAAAAAAGAGGCGTGTCTCAGTTACATATAATAGCGGACTTTTTCTTTCGCAATATTGACTTGAGCAAGGAACAATATTAATTCCTGCACCACTGTCCACCATAATATGTCACTTATTATTATGAAATTTAGGTTTTGAGCTGTAAAGATGCTTTAAAAAAACTATGGAATGCCATTTGAGGTAGATTTTCTGGGCGCTCCACCTTACGTGCGTAACCCGAGTCTGAATACACATAACTTTCCCCACATAAATATTGACATAACTTTTACACCTTAAAACACATTAAATACAGTGGATATAAAAAGTCTACACACCCCTGTTAAATGAGATGTACAACAATGAATCCAAGATGGATCATGTCACAACTTTTTGCAGCCTGAATGTAAAATTAATAAAACTACACTGTATAAAAATTAAGTGAAAAACAATCAGAAACATTTTAGGGATTAAAACAACCTGAGTGCGTAAGCGTGCACACCCTTTTATAACTGAGGATGTGGCTGTGTTCAGAGTGAACCAATCACATTCAATACAGCTGTCATCAATGAAATTATTCTGATTAAGCTCAGCTAAATCACCCCAAACCATGCGGCAAAATGTGTTATGGTCTGATGAGACCAATTCCAAAAGGGATAATAATTCCATAATTCCAAAAGGTATGTTTGGTGCAAAGAAAAGCACATCACCAATAGAACACCATACCCACGGTGAAGCACGGTGGTGGCAGCATCATGCTTTAGGGCTGTTTTTCTTGATCCAGATCACTGCTTGCAGCTACATTTTTTTGGAGTTTGTCTGGATTGCCTTCGAATATGATATAATTTTTATGACCAATCGTGTTTTTACCCCTTGTATCTGTCTGTACATTTTGTATCCTAGATTGTGTTTCTGCTCTCTTTGCCACAATGTGTATTAAACCTTTTGCAAATGGATCCCCATTCTACCTCCCATGTTACACATGTTCTTTTCTCACTAACCATTTTCTGGCAACATTCAACTTCATATTAATGAGATTTCTAAATTAGAAGTAGTGGAGACAGCAAAACTAGGACACAAGGTCCCAGAATGCAATACAGCTATAAGACACAGGTGTGCTCAGTTACGGCCTAGACTCTTGCTTGGCTAGTTAGCGATCTATGACATGATGATGAGTGCGATGGCACTAACGGTGGTATTAGCAAGAACGTTGAAGCTTTGGAAGTGTAGATGAGGATCTGAGAGAGCTAGACAGACTAAGGTACTAAAGAGCTGCCGCAACGCTTTCTAGATAGACGAAGTGATGGCTAAATCCCAGTAGCATCACTGTCAAGAGGTAGTCCAGTGGCATTGTTCATAATGCAGGAAACCGTTAACCAAAGTGCAAAGAAGTTCAAACTAAAAAAATAAAATTAATAATAATAATAATGAACTGTAAAATAAATTGCCATGTGGACACCACTGAAGATCTCGTGTTAATTAAAAAGATCATTAAAAAGATCACTCAGGGTGGATTTTTCCTTTAACCGTGGTTTGAGTCTGAAGCCTTACCTTGATTGAGCAGCAGAGCTGTAGGAGCGTGAGAGACAGAAGAAGAGATAAGAAGGACAGGCGAAAGAAAGAATGTTAGTTCTATTAGTGTCTTAGTAGTAGTATTATTAGGATATTGTTATTAGCAATAGGTGTAATGCTACTGCTTATTAATTTTTCAATAGTACATGATGCACTAATGGTAAAAAAAAAAAAAAAAAAAAACTATTTAAGTGAACTGAGAGAGAGATAGAAGTGAGGGTGACCCAAGAGATGTCTAATCCTATTGATTGTGCTTTCAGTGCCTTAATCTGATGTGGAATTAAAGCAGCAGCTCAGAGCTCTTGCTTTCTCTCTCTCTCTCTCTCTCTCTCACTCACACACTCACACACACACACACACACACACACACACACACACAACCCTACCGGAGATTCCTCTCTTCATCCACTGTGGTTCCTCAAGGACAATGTAGAAGTTCTCATGCTTCTCATATTCTTCATCGTCAATGATCCTAATCTGAATGGTTTGCCTGAACACAAACACACACAAGCAAGCACCAAATTATGCATTCAGGTGATGCTCTAAATTGGGGCTAAATGTCGAAGAGCAGAGAACAGGTAACTGCTAAATGAGACAAACACGCTGAAATATATTCAGAGTCGGCGGCTAAAGTTCAAAAGTCGCATGAATACTGGCGCAGGGAAAGTTTAAGTAAGTCACATCCATTTATAAATTTACTGGCTGGTGCATTTTTACATACATTTCTTTACTTCCCCTTGCATACGCTCACGGAGCACTTCATTAGGAATACCTGTACTCATTCATGCAATTATGCGACCATCAGAATGGGGACAAAATGTGATCTCAGTGATTTTGACTGTGGCATGACTGTTGGTGCCAGACAGGCTGGTTTGAGTATTTTTATAAATGCTGATGATCTGGGATTTTCATGCACAATAGTCTCTAGAGTTTACTCAGAATGGTGCAAAAGAGAAACAATATCCAGTGAGCGGTAGTTCTGTGAACGGAAACGCCTTGTTGATGAGAGAGGACAGCGGAGAACGGCCAGACTGGTTCGAGCTGACACAAAGGATACAGTAACTCAAATAACCACTGTGTACAACTGTGGTAAGCAGAAAAGCATCTCAGAATGCACAACATGTCCAACCTTGAGTGGATGAGCTACAACAGGAGAAGACCACGTCGGGTTCCACTTCTCTCAGCCAAGAACAGGAAGCTGAGGCTGCAGGGGGCACAGACTCGCCAAAACTGGGCAGTTGAATACTGGAAAAACGTAGCCTGGTCTGATGAATCTCAATTTCTGTTGAGGTACACAGATGGTAGGGTCAGAATTTGGCACCAACAGCATGACTCCATGGAGTTCACACTGCCTTGTGTGAACAGTCCAGGCTGGTGGAGGCGGTGTGATGGTGTGGGGAATGTTTTCTTGGCACACTTTGGGTCCGTTAATAGTAATCAATCATCGCAGGTGTTTAGCCATCTTCTAATAGCTACTTCCAGCATGATAATGCACCACGTCTCAAACTGTTTTCATGAACATCATGATGAGTTCAGTGTTCTTCTGTGGCTTTCCCAGTCATCAGATCTGAATCCAGTAAAACACCTCTGGGACGTGGTAGAATGGGAGATTGACAGCAGGAAAAATCTGCAGAGATTGCGTGATGCAATCATGTCAACATCGACCAGAATCTCAAAGGAATTTTCGAACATTTTGTGGAATCCATGCCACAAACAATTGAGGCTGTTTTGAGAGCAAAGGAAGGACCTACCCAGTATTAGCATAGTGTTCCTAATAAAGTGCTCAGTGAGTGTATTCTGATTTTAGTAAGGTTTTAGTGCATGGGTTTGTTCAAAACAGTTTTATTATTCCATTATTCTTTCATTTATATACAGCACTGATGAATTTGCGACATCATAGGCCACAGCATCATCAGTGCCAATTTTGTTAATGTTCTCCCACTTATATTCCTGCCAGACAAGAAACGCTGTCCAGGATGCCACTATGTATGACTATTAATAATGATAGTACATTAAGAACTCAACTGTACCGCAGGCCACATCATCAAGGCAAAAAAAAAAAGAATGTGCCAAGCCCAAAATAGTAAATGTGACGATTTTAACGGTCTTAACAAGAAATCCTTGGTGAGAAGATGAGCAGGAATGAAACAGATGCACTCCTGAGAGCTCCTGTGCCTCCAGTCGCTGGTTTCCTTTCGCTGCAGTGAACTGTTTGTTCGGGGGAAAAGCTAGAAACAGGGAAATTCACTTACATAATCTTCTTGTACACAAAGGTAAATTCATGATAATGATTAAAATGTTTGATGTAAAATTAAAACCACGTGTCTGGATGTACAAAACTTTCCAAAAATATCTTCTGGGATTTTTTTTATTAAAAGATGAGCGATTATGTGGTTATCTGCTGTTATCTGATGCAGCTCATCAAGAGCCGCAAGACTTAAACATTTAATCAAAAGGAAAAGCTCCCAAACTGAGCTCCTTTATCTATCGGTTTCATTCCTGCTCATTTCCTGACCAATGATTTGTTGTTAAGATCATTAAAAGCTTAATACTTTCCCATTTTGGGCTTGGTCCATTTTTTTTTTTTTCTTTTGCCCAGGAGTGTAGAATATTATTAATGCGTCTGTTCTCTAATCTCTTAAGGGGCATGAGGCAGTTTAACACATTCATTTTTGTTTCATAATGATGACGGGGAAAAAAAAAAATCACACCACCCCTTCTTTAATGTATCAGTACAGAAGAAATCATACTTTCTTTGCTAAGAAGGTATTTGTCCTCAGTCTTCTTCCTACCGCTCTCACCTTTGTGCTCCAAAATCTTGTTTTTTCAACATTTTTGTAAGACTTTACGGACCTCATATCGAAGGTCAATCCTCATTATCATGTTTCGTGGACACTGTTTTACATTCAGGTGTCAGCTCTCATTATAAAAAAAAAAAAAAAAAAAGCCCGGGATTTTATGTTAATCGTCTGTCAAAGTGCAAGCGCAGCCCTGAGAGAGAAAAGCCATCACAACACCACTGGCAAGTAAAACCGAAATAGAAAACAGAAATAATCGAATGATTTCCACGCAACATCATACATCATAAAATGCAACAGAAAATGATGTGTCAGATTCAAAAGCGATCCCAATGGGGAAACGCGAAACCTTCACGGCATTGCTCTTATATCTCTTGCTATCTCTTCAGTGAAAAACAATCAGCATGGTATCGCTATTTTTACATCAGAAGTGAATGTAATCCACCCTGTGTACTGTATCTCACTGAGTGATGCTTCCAGTTGCATTTCACTAGAGTGTGGGAATCATGCCACACTGAAATGCAATCACTGTCCAACAACAGCCCTAAAGCTGTACTCGGGGGTTGTGGTTGTAACCGGAGCAGTGCCTACGGGTCAGACTGCCTCTAGGAGCTTGGGTATTAATTTCCAGGAGGCGTTACCATCCATTTATAATTTAAATTGTCTTACTGATGAACTCGTAATCATCGAGCTTTTAAGAATTACTACAAAAACAAAGGAAGCAGTGAAGCTGGGGCTGATTTCCTTTTAGCCCAGACTCTAAACTCATGCAACGTTAAAATTAGTGACAGTCATGTCAGGTGACGACTTCTTCTTCTTCTTCTTCTTCTTCTTCTTCTTCTTTCGGCTTTTCCCTTCAGGGGTCGCCACAGCGAATCATCAC
>JAKKZJ010000014.1:1336114-1346462 GCA_033441845.1 Pangasius mekongensis
TGAGACACCAAGGCATAATTTGGATAAATTTACACATTAATCAGATTTAGTAAATGGCAAGTTTTTGGCAGAAACAAGCTTCAGGAAATTTATTACTTGAACTTTGTTCATACTAATTTGTATACATAATTGCCTTCCCTGAAGTAACGTTCAGGTTTAGTCAAACACATTGCTGGTGCACAATTAATCAATTTTCCTGAGCAGTGCTGTGAATTTTGCAGCTAAACGTAGAACACACCAAAGAATTTCACATAGGACTTTCATATGCCATATACTGGACTTGGTTAATGCATGTAATATTTAGTGCATGACAAATTGTCACAAACGAGGCAAGGGCTCCACAATTAATCGAATAATAATTAAGACTGCAATCATGGCTGCCACAAATTTGTTACAGGGAAAAGTCACAGGTATTGAAATTTAGAAAAATCTGTTTTGCATGGTAATGTTTTCACATGCTGCTGATTACATTCTCCAATTTAAAGTCTTGCTTAGGACATTTAAAGCCCTAATTGGTTTAGATCTGTTGTATTTTGCTGATCTTCTGAAAAATTATACCCCATCCTGGCACTTTGCTCAACTAAAAGAACGATAAAAGAAAAAATAATAACCACCAGCTGAGCTGCGATTGATTTTAGGTGTCAATAGTAAACCTGCCTCAGCTGAACGAAGTGCTCCAGATGGATTATAATGTTTCAGAAGATCAGTATGATATGCATGAGCTATAATATTTAGAGTATTATATGCCATTAGCAAAACTTTGCAGTCAATATGAAACGTAATAGGCAGCCAATGTAAATTGAATAAAACTGGAATAATGGGATTATTGAAGAAAGGAGAAACTAGTCATAGTTTGTTAACAGGAATAAAGAAAAGAATGAGATTGATAAGAATTAGCAAAGGGGGTTGAGAGGTTCGGTTTAAACGGTGACTGCACAGGAGCTGCAAAAACACACTGCCTTATTAGGAGGCCAGGAATTTCACATATACACTAGAACACAACTGTGTTTCATTCACAGACAGCAAGAGGGAGGGAGGGTGTGAGATGGAACAAAAGCCAGACGCACACAGAATAGGTACACGGATAATGTGCAGTGCTGTTTTATATACAAAGTGCCTTTGTCCCATTGTCACGACTCAGTTGGATCCATTTATATTTCTTCACAGCAACACTGTCGGTAGAACGATGTTAAAAACACTTCTGCTTTTATTTTCTTCGTGTACAATTCAACACTCATTTATACTCATTTTGTAAACTCGCTCTCTGTCTCTCTCTCTCTCTCTCTCTCGCTCTCGCTCTCTCTCAAACACACACACACACACACACACACACTGTCAAGGCATCACCAGATGCAAGATGGTGTGCACATCACCAGGGAATTACATCTTTATGTGTCTGAACTGTTTTCATCAGCCAACCGTCTGCTCTTCTTCTTCACTTAGTGAGCAAAAGGTCAAGACACACGCATCAACTCTCATTACAGTCCATGTAAGAGAGAGAGAGAGAGAGAGAGAGAGAGAGAGAGAGAGAGAGAGAGACTACTTACAAAATGCTGCTATAATTCTGGGAATACAGCCGGCACAGAAGGGATTTGTAACACATTTGGGTTTTCGTGCTATTTTCTTTTTAATTGAAACATTCCATTAAACGCATTGTGTGTGCTTTAGTCACGCTTCTGTATAATCCTGTGCAGTCTAAACCTGAACAACAAAGGCTAATTTTTATGTTGATATATTCGTTAAAACTGTAATAATTTAAGAACCTGGTTTACACTGACCTTAAAAAAAACGAACAGTAACACAAGGCGACTTAAGCTTTACGATTTTCCGCCTGATTTTTTTTTTTTTCTGTCACAGACAAAAAGCGCACATCATAAACTAATTCGTTGGTCGTGAGTTGAGATTTTAGCGGGTTTAGCGAGCATTATATACCTACCTATTACCTAAGGTTGCCTAGCTTTATCTCCAACGTAAACGTATTGCAATTACCTTGTTTTGTTAAAATAGTTGAAGCTATGCTTTTTATTAAAACGTGAGGTAACAAAATAATGGCAGAAATCAAAAATATTTAAAAAATTTGTCATACCAGGTTACGTTGCTGCTTCAGGTGAATTTTTAGATGCCTAGTTTTACAGTAAACTTAATAACAGTGTTTGTTTTACTGCAGTATAGTCACAGAAGCTATACATTAAGGCATTATATGTTATATTACACTATTAATGATCACTACTGTGCATATTTTTCCACAATATGAAGGCGACTACATTGTCAGACTGTAAAACACAGTTCAAGTATTAAAGTATTGCAATGAACTCATTATGTTACTGACAGCAAAAGCAACACAGTAGTTATAAATACAGCACAAGAGACACGATTACAGCATTCTAGACTTGTACCGGCTTTATTTCAGTACTTCAACACTTTCTACCATTTGCTTTGTTAAATGGTAAGATTTTAGGAATTTTTCACACAAAAATGATCGACTAGCCTCTTAAACAATGCGTTTTCGTCTACAGCTTTCTGTTTTAAGACTAAGGGCTTTTTTTTGGTGAAGGTATTTTTAGGAGACGCAGGTGCTTCTCAACTGTTTTGAGTTAAGGATAGATCAGACTTGTGATCAGTATTCTGTGGAGCACAATATGCTGTTAGTATCAGACATCTCAAGCACTGAATAAATTCTGCTTTGATTAATTGAACAGTGAACACTAGGCTCCAGGCTCAGCTGGTTGTCACAGCAGCGTGTCCCTGTGATGTCTCATTAACACACGTGTTAGCACGTTAGCTCCGGGGCTCTGAAAAGGGCAGGTTCAGTAATGAGAGAGCTCAGTTTCCTGTAAAGGACGCCATGCCCAATTTAATCTCGTCTCATTTCCGGCCAACACGGGTACGGAAAGTTACTTTCTATTCAGTACAGGAAATATTACAGTGAGAGCACTATGCCTAAAAAAAAAACCTGCCAATGTTGAGTCACTTGTATAGTAAAGAAAGTCATTAAAATAGACTTTCATTTTTAATGATCACCTCCTTACATTCCCCAGTAAAGTGTGATTGTATGATGGTAGAAAAAAAAGTACCAAATCAAATCTCTTACATTTTCTCCAGCTGAAAGCCATAATCCATCATGGAAAGTAACGTCTGTTCAAAACAGCCACTATTTTCATTTCTCATTTCTTCAAATTCTGTGATTTCAGCATGAAGGCTTGCCTGTATATCCGATATTATTCATAATGTTCTCAGGAAATTTCTAGCACTTTCTATCGTCAGTGCACTCCTCATGAATACGGAGGAAGACTGTTTACCTTCTGCGGCCTGAATGTTTCTATATTCATTACAGATCAATGTCGTTTCTTTCAGATTCCTAACCAGCCCCGTCTTCTTCAAGCACTTTTCTGCTCTCTGTGTTAGACAAGAGAGGGTGCGAAAGAGGAGCGATTCAAAGGCGATTCACAGGACTGAAATAAAAGTGAGAATTCATCTAAAAATATTGGAATCCATAAAAACCTCAAGATGAAAATGAATTGCTCAGTCTCTCTGTGTGTGTGTGTGTGTGTGTGTGTGTGTGTGTGTTAGAGGAAATGAGCTTGGCTTCATACCAGGAGGTTGCAGATGGCACACAGTGAGGACAAGTCATACAATAGCAGGTACAATAGATCTTTCAGATATTGATCCAAGACACAGAAACGAACACCTGCCCTCTATATCATCAAACACTCTGTTCCTATATCTACGGCATGTGTTTCCACAGTGTATTCTGATGACCGCCCATGTGTACTCATTAAAATGTGCCATGAGATTCCATGAGAGCACATGTTTGAAATACCTGATGATGAGGAGTCGAGTGTGTGTTCTAGTCTTTCCATGGCCTCCTCCCTAATTAATATTAATTTACGTTTTGTGCTGGCCAGCCAAGGGTACAATCCTTAATAGTGCTTCATTAAAATGCTGTGTGTTACTTTTAAACAGTACAACACATTCTGCAATGCCATTTATGCTCCTTGCTCTTTCAAGCCATGTTCTACTGAACCTTCAAAACAACCAAAAGTCAATAACAGGCTATCTCAGTAGAATGAATCGTAAATTGTTCAGGCTTAACGCAAAAACTAGAGTAGTCGAATGTGTGCGCGTGTCAAACGATTTGTCTTTGTCCTGCTGCTGATAAAGATGGAATTTGACAATTTCTAGATCGCGGCATGTCCTCGTCAATGTCAACACTCGTATAAAGAACTGACTTGCCAGGTTAACATGATAAAACCTGTCTTCTCCGCTACCTTGAAGGGATACGGTGAGAAATCATTCATCTAAAAGCTTTGAAACGGATGCATAAAACGTTCTCCTGTGGCAGTTCCGCATTTCCTCGCAGGATTAAGGGACCGAATGGTGAAATGTAACTGCCTTTCATGCTTTTCTGTCTTGCACAAACGAGTCTTTCCTTCCTGCTGTGGGGTTATCAATGATTAATACCGTCATCATTTATATATGTAGTCTTTAGGTGCTTATTTATTCCATTTGAGTTACTGATGCATTCAAACGGTAGTAAGTTTACTCAAAACTATAGACACATTTCACCTGTTTTCACACACATTCCAATTTCCTCAGTGTTTTCTGCTAAACGTTATATAAAAATGCCCTCACTGACTGTAATGCACAGGCTTAACCATGTTCGCAATCAGACAACACGAGCACACTATAAAATTAACTCAAGCCATCACAAGCTGAACTCGATTACAGTATCTCTCAATCGCTTTGGTTCAGTTCTCAAGCGGAAACTGAAGGCATGCAACAGAAATGAGCCAAAAATGTGTTCAGTGTTTCTGCTTATTTATTCACTCTGTTGGTTATTACCTTGTTTTAATAAAAAGAATAAAAAATAAATGCAAACAGGCTAGAAATGATAAATAAGTGACACCATTTTCTCAGCAGTGTATCACAAAGGTGAGAAATGCAAATGTCTCTCAGGTGTGAAAATGTTCCCAGGCAGAATATCACAAGACATTACTCACCATGGCAACTAATGACTTTACATGGAAAATAATTTCAGAAAACATGTTTTAGCACTTGGAAGAAAAACGCCGTAATGGCTGTTTAATAATCTAAACGGTATTAAAACACAGAGCTAAGACTTCATACGGACAGATTAGCGACTCTTTGTCATTAACAGAAAAGCGATTCTGCTTGGGATGGATTTTTTTTTTCTCTCATTTGGGGCAAATGTGCTTTAATGTGCTGCTTTATTAATTGGGATTAAAAAGCATCAATTATTATGAACTGTAATACTTGCATATAATATAGGCACATGCTGTTCCAGTTAGCTATTCTGTTGGCTGTATCACCTCATTTTGCACGAATGACTACTGAATTTCCTGAATTTTCATGGCATTAATAAAGCACTACATCTATTCATATAGTTCCAGACTGTCGCAGTTCCCAAATGCTCATGTTTCGTTGCCCTATTGTGTCCACCTGTTATATGTTAATTCTTAATTAGTTTGTCTATGTATACCCTGCTATTTCTTTGCTTCGTCGCGAAGTCTTTCCATGCACTTTTTAGTCCAAGCCTTGTTTTCTACTTGTTTCCCAATATTTTTAACCCTCACCTTTTTTTCACCACCATTTTGATTATGGATTATTGCTGTTTGATGTTGCGGTAGAACCGATTTCGCAAACGTATGAGCGTCTTGGGATCCTGATGTCAAAAAGTAGACTTTATTGCCTAAACAACAAATAACAACAAAGCCGAGCCGGTCTGCAGAGCAACTGAAAAACACAATCTCAGCACACTCTTTTTATAGACTCTTATAATACTTATCTCATCAGGACGGGTTTTCCCTGTTCTTTCCTTAAATCACACCTTGGCCTCGCGCCCACGTTATTTCCTCATCCTGGGCTTCCCTCTCTGACTTCATTTTAATGGTGGTGTGAGTACAGCTAGCTTATTTTTTAAAAAGCTTATTATTGTAAAAATGTATTTATACATTGATTGGCATTCAGTTATACTCTTAATCCTAAATTTTAGTGGATTAACTCTTTTCTTTAATTATAACTTGTTTCTGTAATTAATCATGCATTGATACTTACCCAGAATACTTGCGCCCTGCTTCTTTCTTTTGCTCATGTGAACTATAGTCAACTATAGTCTCACTCACTTTTACGGCGGTACTAATCCTACAGTTAAACCTTCGATGCATCGATTACTGGGTAAATAAGACACTCCCCACCGTTAGCATATTAGCATACTGGTGAGGATATTATGGCTGCAGTTCATTAATCATGACTATACTTCTTCCCAATGTTTAAAATGAGAAATCCGAAGGGTTTCCCTCCATAGGGGGTCAAAAGTAACAGCCACTTACAGGTTTAAACATATTTAATATTCATATGTAAGATCAGACATCATCCTATACTTCCATTTTTAATTAGAAAAGTAACACATTATTAAAAATGCAGAGAAAACAGATCACGCTATAACACATGCATTTATTGAGAGCCTTTTTCCTACGTAAAAGCGACGAGGGTCATAGAAAGACAATGGAAACTTTTACATACAGAATTATTGAGTGTTCTGACTTTGATTATGACTTTGACTTGTTTCTGGTGGTTATATATGCACACATTATGAAATTTCCAAGAGTATTCAAACAGGGAAATTAGTTCTGACAGCTCATGAACACACACACACGACCTCATTCAGTTCCAGTAGGCATGAGCGAGTGTTTGCGCAGCTTCTTTTCACTCTAATCTCCCACAGTATAAACTACACTGGCATTAGCAATTCTGTTCTGCTGCCAAAATGACTCCACTGCCTCAAAACCTGGAGCTTTAGGGTGTCAGGATGGATTTCATTGGTCGAACACTATTAAAAATTCATATATATATATATAATTTTTTTCAAATCCACAACCGAATGGGTAAGAGCCAATGCTGCCACTGTAGAGTCTTTAAGGAGCCTCTAACATCAGTGCATTGTAACAGCAAGTTAGTGTCTCCAGGTCAAAGGAGTTTGAACACCACCACAGATTAAGTTGATTGTTTTCCTATAACAGCACACCCTGTCTTGTTTTATTCTGTATCTGAATCTCAGGGACTCTTTCACACCCCATTGTTTTGGAGGTGTTGTCTTTTTTTTAACTGATTGATGGACATGTGGCATTTGAAGAGCATAATGTGCTCATCTGAAGTTCTTAACTGAAGTTCTTCAGGATCTACTGCTGAACAGGTTTTCTCAGGTGTGTCAAACACTGGCCTGATGTCAGTATTAAGAGCGTATCAGCATTTCCTCACTCCAGTTATCGATCCGTTCAAACCTGTTAACATCACGCTATTAATTCGACACAAAGCCCTTCCTCTGATGATATACGCCCCGACCACATAGCTTTTACTGGACAGGATCTACATTCTTCATATTTCCAAGCCAGATTTTTCAACTCAATTCATGCAAATCTAATTCATCTTAATGAGTTCTTCAGGAAACTGATGCAAAAAATACATCTAGAGGTTCAGTTCCCTTAAAATTCACTTTGCATTCTCAAGGCAAGTTTCCCTCATACTGGCTGTCTGCTGTCTGTTTTTTTTTTTTTCTCCTGACATTCCTGTTTTTCTTCTGCTCCAGAATGCTGTCAGGCAGCTCATCCTCAGCATCCTCATTTCCGCTGTCACTGCGGCTAATACCGGCTGATCCACGCTCATCTGGAGCTTTTCAACCAAATATAGACCTGAAATACGATTAGTTTAATCGACGCATTGTTACTCGCATCTTACTGCTGTTCCTTAGATGTTACGTTTTATGCTTGTTGAAGGATTGAACAGTGACCGAGAACCAGAACAGTTCAAGCTCTAGATAATTAATTTTGAGAACAGCACCTTATTCTGAACTCTTCCAATATACGTACTGTATATATGAAATATTTAGATTTTTTCAGAAATGGTTAGAAACAGTAGTTACGGGAGACAACATCTGGACGAGGTAGTCGAGGCTACACACCACAACCTACCTCCTGCTTTTCCTGCTGATGAGTTTTATTGCAGCAGAGACACAGTAAACAGTGCCATGTGAAAAGAAAGCATGATGTAAATATAATTGCAGTTTCCAGCAGAGTGATTTTGTATTGACAAATTTATTGACAAACATTTTTCATATAAAATCCGTTTGTAACCAAGCTAGTCACTTATAGTCAAGAACTTCCATCCAGAATAATAACAGAATAATAATTGTAGAATAGTGTAGACTAATTTTACTCAAAATGGGCAAGATACCTTGTTTCCTAGCAAGACGACATCTAATTTGTGGTCAGATGTGTGCTTTTGAATGCGTTCTATAGTCCTAGTATCACTCTAGCTAGGTGCTATCACCATGGCAACCAGCAGCAAGTTAACACCCACTGGAGCGCAACTTGAGAGACGTGAGGTGAAAGAAATCAGCGTCTGTGCGAAGGCGGTATAACTGTGTTAAGTGCGGTGGGTGAGAAGTGGCTCTGAAGCAACAAAGTAAAACGTCAAACTCAGCATCACAAAAGAATCACGTGGAATAATTCAATTGTACAATCAGGTTATTTTTTCATCGTGTTCGCTAGCTGGTGACTCAACGGCCACAAAGTAATAAGTTACAGAAACATGAGTATGACAGCAACCCCACAACACACACACACACACACACACACACACAAAGTATCAGTATGTATTAGTTCATATGAACACACACACACAGCATGTAACACACGTCTCACTATACAACACATCAATTCGTCCATATTTATAACGTTACAAATACGATCTGCATATTTATGTCAGATCCACTTCTCCTCTCGCTGAAGTTTCGCGACTCGATATCTTTCACGCTCTAGAATTTTTTTTTAAATATTTTCTTCTCCCATTTTTTTCAAAACTGGGTTTGTTAATGAGTATGTGCACATGTGCATAATATATATTTTTTCTTTTCTTTTTATCCTTTTTTTTTTCCTGCTCTTCTTTTTCTCCTTCTTCCCTTTTTTTCTCTCCTTCTCTTACAAGTGGCTTCAGTAGTCCATAAAAAATAAGAAAGGCCAGAAGAGAAAAAGATATTATGCACATAATATTTTTTATTAGTAGTAGTATTATGCTTTTCTTTTTTATTCTTTTTCTTTCTCTTCATTTCATTTCCTTCTAATGTTTCTAATTCCTCTCGTAGGAGTGGTTTAAATAGTCCGTAAAATTGAAACTTTATACAGTACATTGCAAATTTTTATACTGACCTCCAAAGAGGATGGAGTGGTGGGGTGAAAAAAAAAAAAAAAGTGGTACTTAGAAGCAGACAGTAGACAAGCAAGTGCATAGATGGGGCTCGAGGTTCTGCCTTTTTGCCCTCAGACTGTAAAAGTGCCCTCTTGGCTGGTGTGTATAGCAATTATAATTTATGCCTTTTGCACTTTTCCTGAAGCAAAGCTGTAGCCTGGGGTCAGCCCGCAGCTCCAGCCGAAATTGTGCCGTAATTGGCTCGGCCCTGTCTGGGTGTGGACCTTTTTCACACTTCCTTGTTTACGAATGTGGAAACATTTCAAAACTATCTGGTGAGATAGTGACCAATGGCTGAAAATACAGCTCATGATCACTGACGCGTCCCTAAATGCACCAATAATTAACGAAAACAGCCAAACATTTTAAGAATGCATTAAGGGAATACATCTGTAGCCAGAATTCTCAAACAATCTGTTTCAGAAAACCCAGCAGTGTGTGTAGGACCTGCTCCTGCTGCAAACCGTGACTACGCAGCTGTTCCTCCTCTAGCTCAGGGAGCTAACGGCGTTAAAAACAGTATAAAGTGACCGTTTTCATCATGCCTGGTTCATGAACTGCGTTCAGGCAATCGGTTTAAATTAGCTATCTGGCTAGCAAACATGAAAAGCGTAGCTAGCTCACTCATGCACTACACTACGTAAAAACAACGTTCAAAATGGCAGCCGGGAACGCTACTATTCATTACCAGATATGACGACACAGTCATTGCGAGAAAGGTCTATAGTGTGAGTTTGGTCCACTTGGATCCCAAGAGCTTCATCGCCGTTGGACTCCCCGCTGTGTGGCATTACCGGCTTATATTCGATTATGAAATAAGAATTTCATGTTTACCTTTTTTGCACAATTTAATCGCAAAATCACAGTTTCTACAATATGTGAGATCATATATTATCTATTCAAATGAAGTCAGCTAACTGGCTAGAAGTAGATGAAAACTAGCTGATTACAAGTTCGCTTCTTTATCACAAAGAGACAGATCTTACTCATTCGTGCTTTTCAAGAAAAAGATTGCCGTTTTGGTCAATGAACACTTCATCAGCAATCAGTCACCCAATTGTTGTTTGAGTACAAAGTGAATAAA
>JAKKZJ010000014.1:1346562-1384019 GCA_033441845.1 Pangasius mekongensis
AAGATTGCCGTTTTGGTCAATGAACACTTCATCAGCAATCAGTCACCCAATTGTTGTTTGAGTACAAAGTGAATAAATGGTTTATGAAGATATTTTGACATTAGGTCTGTATTTAAAAGCTAAATTAAGCATAATTGAGAGTCTTTTAGTTTAAAAAAAAAGGCTTTTTAACCATTTATAGTTATATTTAGTGTTACAGAACGTTCACAAGACAAGTTAGTTCGTGTTATCACTTAGGTTATAGCAGCTGTAAACACTCCTGCCTCTCTTTTTTCTCTAAGCTAAGCAGATTAAAAAACGCAGCTTGTCAAGGTAACGAAAAACTAGAAAGCACAAACTCCTCTGTCTTGAAGAAAACATCACTATAATCAACGATTATACATTTAATTTGTTAAATTATTTATTTAACTCTATAAACTATTTATTAGCCTTCGACTACTACGAAGAGTCCGTCACTCTATTAGGTTCCTATAGAAACGAAAATATATTACAAATGTATTAATGTATGTATTAATATCGAAAAATAATCAACACCAATCAGCTCTGTTGCAGCAGAATTCAGCGGCACCGCTGTATAAATGTCCTATAACACACACACACACACACACGCTGAAACTGTCTGAGAAGCTTCAGTGTAGCTTACACAGAAATGGACTCCACGGTCTTACACTGTACTGCAGGTTAATAATGAGTGGAAGAAAGTTTGCACTGTAATTCAATAGGCGAAAGAAAATCACACAACACCAGGCAGGACAAGTGGCAGGAAATTGCTAATGGTGTCATGGGAAATCACAGATCCATACTTGATATAAAAGAGAAATGGACGGATCTTTGACAGCCGCATTAAACAGCAAGTCCGTGTGCAGAAAGCAGCTCAGGCAGGCAGGAGGCTGGAACAAATGGAAATATGTCAGTGATGATCAGAGGAGGGTATTAGTGATGATAGGTGGTGTCGTAAGTCGGGTTAGACAAGTGCAGTGGAGGCAGCCATGCACACGTCAACTCCGGGCTCTCTATGCCGTATAGGTACCGGGCCTGGCATAAGTATTCACCCCCTTGAACTTTCCCACATTTTGTAAAGCTACAACCTGCAACTGAAATGGACTTAACTGGCATCATATATCATGAATCTACACAAAATAGCTTGCAATATTATATCAAAAAATAATCTGCTAAATTATTTGCAAATTAAAAAAATGCATAAGTATTAACCCCTCATTGTTGTTCCGGTGCAAAATGTTGCCCCCAGAAGTCACATGACTAGTTGATTAGTGTATGATCTCAATAAATACAGTACACTGAATAACTGAATAATAAGATATGTTTACAATTCAATCGCAAAACATATATTTACAGTTGAATTTTCATGACAAAAGCAATCTGTACACTTGCGATTGCGCCTTCTGTCAATCAAACACGATGGGAGGGACCGTTTGCTACGGGTCCCGGGTTTTCAGAGGCGAAACGTGAAGCACAGCAGACATCACGAAACCTTTTTAGCTACATATGGATAAATCTGTTGACTCCCTTGACGTTTGCTGTTGCAGCCACTTCTCTGAGAAGTTGAAAAGAGATTTATCCTTATTTAACACAAACTGTTTTGTGATGATGCTGTCAGGTTGTGCACACATTTTTTATCAGACGTGGCATCCCCTGAAACCCCATGCTTCCATACCTAGAGTTTGTTAGAGAACGTACCTAAAGAAACAGCATCATGAAGACCAAAGAGTGACAGAAATCCAGGAAAAATCCCTGGAAATCGGAGATCAGTTATAAAAAGTATCCGAAACTCTGAACATCATGTGAAGGACCCTTAAATCACTGAATGATGATTTAAGTTCAGTAAAATCAGTCAAAAATGGATGAATATGACACAACCACGACGCTGCCTAGAGGAAGCTGTCCACCAAAAGTCAGTGATTGAGTAAAGAGGAGATTAATTCAGAGAAGCAACCAAGAGGCCACTTTAATATTATGGGCTATTTTGTGTAGATTCACAACATATAATCTTAATTATAGGTATTTCAGTTATAACACTAATGCTAATGCAAATGCTAATGGCTAATCGTAGCTAAAATGCAGAATTAAATACATAAATACGAACACACGAATCTCCCAAGTTGAGAGATCACACATTCGCTATAGTGCTCATGGCACTGAAGTACTGGTGGGTGACAAGGGGAAACTGACAAAGAGCCTTAGACGAGTCACTGCTGCTGAGCTCCTTTGTGATGAAAAGGCCTCGCTGTGTATTGAAAATGAGAGGCTTTCATTAGAGAGAGAGAGAGAGAGACTGATGTGTGAAAAACTGAGTTTCCAGGCAGAGAAGGAAAATCTATGTTTGTTCACGGAGTGCACAAAAAAAATAACAGAGGGCATTAAATGCCGTCTCTTGTTTTTTTTTTTGTTTCGTTTTTTTTTACATCAAGTGTATGTCAAGACATTTTCTGAGACATTCAGAGACCTGTGTGGGAAAATCCTAGCAAATCACTTGTTTAAAACAAGCCCCAGAACACCTTATTCAATACATAAAGCATGATTTAAAATTGATTTGTGCCTGCATGCTGTACTTTCCAGTTGGAAGGATACAGCCATTTTATTTTGATTTGATTTTACCTACATCTGAGATCTGAAAACCAAAAACATGATGGTTACTGCACACCAATTTTTTTTTAGCACTGGGAAATATAAAATATAAAAATATGGTTATAATGTGGAAAATGGAAAGGTACGTTTTGGAATTCAGGCTTGTGTCAGTGAATCGTTTGAAATGTATTCACTGTAAATACACACTCAACAGCCACTGAACCTCTGCTCATTCATGCAATTAACCAATCAGCCAATAATGTTTCAGCGGCGCACTGCATAAAGGCATGCAGATACACGTCAAGAGGTTTAGTTAATATTCACCTCAAACATCAACTCTCAGTGATCTCAGTGACTTTGACTGTGCCATGGTTGTTGGTGCCAGATGGGCTGGATTGTGTATTTCATAACCTGCTGCTCCCCTGAAATTTTCACACACAACTTACACAGAATTGTGCGAAAAACAAAAAACATCCTGTGAGCGGCAATTCTGTGGGTGGAAATGCCTTCCTGATGAGAGAGGTCTGAGAAGAACGACCAAACTGATTCAAGCTGACAAGAAGGCTATAGTAACTCACATAACCACTCTTTACAACAGTGGTGAGCAGAAAAGCATTTCAGAATGCACAATACGTCAGACCATGAGGCAGCAGGAGAAGACCACATCGGGTTCCACCTGCTGTCAGCCAAGAACAGGAATCAGACGACGCTACAGTGGGCACAGGATCAAGGAAACTGGACCAGGTGAAAAAGAACAACGCGATGAGATGGCGATTACATCAAACCTCAAAGCCAAAATGTTGGCCAATGACTTTTTTGTTGTTGCTCTTTTTGTCAAAGGCACAAAAACAATGTGCTGTGTGGTTAGAAGGATAATAATCATAAATCCGTTCATTTTTAAATTCAAATGTATGTTTCACTTAATCTATATTAATGCATTTAATGTATTTAGCAAACCAACCCACCATAATCATACATTATTATATTACATTAGCTACCAGTCAATTTCCAGGTATTCAGCACACTGTCAGGAATTTCCCCCTCGCCAAGCGCTGTGTGCAGAAGCGCAACAACACGCATAACAGCACGCACTTCTGTGTTTTCATGTCCTTGTCATGTGGTTTTCATGTTTCTGTCAGGACATGTGGTTCATGTCCTGTCTCCACACATGTCCCATCACTGGTTGTTTCCCTCACATGTCTTTATTACTCACACTACTCAGTTTGCCCTTTAATTAGTTTGTATATTTAAACCCTTGTGTTTCTCTGTTCTGTGCAAACTATTGTTCAGTGTTTACCCACCTGTCTATACCGAGCCATTTTTGTTCTGTGTCACATTACTCCGGTTCTTGATCTTGTTTTCGCTTCCTGGTTCATGTGTTTGGATTAACCTTGACATTGCTGTTTGCTGATCACTGAACCTCTGCCTGTTTCCCGTTCTCAATTTGGATTCACGTTTGGATTTGTCTGCCTGCCTTTCTAATAAAAGCCTAACTGCACTTGCATTCGTCTCACCTCTCATTCCCTGACACATACTGGATCTTCTACTTGCCTTGTGGGCTAGCTAATGAATTTACAATTTGTTCACCTCCAGTATTGATTTTTCAAGGAATAATGAGTTTCAATCGCACACAATTTACCAATTTTCTCCAGTAAACCTTTCGAAATGATATGTACACAGAGCTTTTTCTAAAAACTAATCACCAAGCATACCTATAGACTCAGAACACTGTAGGAAGCTTGAGCACAAAGGCATTTTATGGGACAATCAGGGGCTGGAGATTGTTTTGGGGCAGAGTATATGAGCCCCAACTAATGAGAACGGGCATTATGCTTTCACACTGGTGAACTATTTGAGTAATAGAGGGTTATTACACTGGACACATTTCAGCAGATTAGTCTTTCTGCCTTTTTCTCTCACTATTGAGAAAATAGAAAAAGATTAGATGTTAATTACATTTCCCTGAATAAGTGATTCCCATTTTTTTTCTTGCACAATCTCAATTATCTGCTGTCTTGACTTAGCCAACTATAATGTATTAAAGCATTAATTAGACGATCTAGCGTTCTAACACTGTGGGCCCTGGTAGACTATTCACATGTTGGTTATATATAGTATGCAGCATTCAGCCATAACATTAAAACCGCATGCCTAATATAGTGTAGGTCCCCCTAGTGCCAGCAAAAGAGCCCTGACCCATCAAGGCATGGACTCCACAAGACCTCGGAAGGTGTGCTGTGGTATCCGGAACCAAGACATTAGCAGCAGATCCTTTAAGTCTTGTAAGTTGGGAGATGGGGTCTCCATGGATTGGACTTGTTTGTCCAGCACGTCCCACAGACACTCAATCGGAGGCCAACTCTTTGTCTGTTCCTCAAACCATTCCTGAACAATTTTTGCAGTGTGTCAGGGAGTATTATCCTGCTGAAAGAGGCCAGTGCCATTAGGGAATACCGTTGCCATGAAGCGGTGTACTTGGATTGTTTAAATAGGAGATACTTGTCAAAGTAACATCTACATGAATGTCAGGACCCAAGGCTTCCCAGCAGAACATTGCCCAGAACATCACACTGCCTCCACCGGCTTGCCTTCTTCCCATAGTGCATCCTGGTAAGCGACGCACACGCACCCGGCCATCCACTTGATGTAAAAGAAAACGTGATTCATCAGACCAGGCCACTGCTCCACTGCTCCATGGTCCAGGTCTGGTGCTCACCTGTCCATTTCTTTGGTGGACAGGTGTCAGCATGGGCACTCTGATCAGTCTGTGGCTACGCAGCCCCATACATTGCAAGCTGCAATGCACTGTGTGTTCTGACACCTTCCTATCATAGCCAGCATTAAACTTCAAGCTCTTCTGTGAGATCGGACCAGACAGGCTAGCCTTCGTTCACCATGCACATCAATGAGCCTTGAGAACCCAGGATCCTGTCACCAGTTCACCGGTTGTCCTTCCTTGGACCACTTTTGTAGGTACTAACCACTGCATACCAGGAACACCCTACAAGACCTGCTGTTTTGGAGATGCTCTGACCCAGTCGTTTGGCCATCACAGTTTAGCCCTTGTCAAAGTCACTCAGATCCTTACACTTGCCCATTTTCCTGCTTCCAACACATCAACTTTGAGAACTGATTGTTACACCTTGACAGGTACCATTGTAACGAGATAATCAAAGTTATTCACTTCATCTGTCACTGGTTTTAATGTTACATCTGATTAGTGTATGTAATATAATGAACCTCAGTATATAAAAAAAAAAATTAAATTACTTTCTCCCAAGTGAAATCAGAGTACTGTGTATGTGCCATTTTGTTTTCCACTCTGTCGACGCATATTTTCTCTGCAGTCTAATAGATATAATGCAAGCAATGACAGTGATTGAGGACTGGGAGAGAGAGAGTCAGCTCTGCTCATGAGTCAAAGTCCATAAATAAAAGAACAAGTCTATCCAAAATCCATAATTGAAATGAGACTTACATCCAAAATCAATAACGCATTAAACAAAAGGAAAGCGGTGAAAAAAGAAGGAAAATAAGCTCTGAGAAGGTGAACACCTGAGAAAGCATATACGCGTAATATTATCACTAACACAGCTACTGGTAAAGTATTTAGTGCTAGTATTTAGTAATAGCAATTTCATAATTTTGTAGATGGAAAGTTATTACAATAGTGAAGAAAAAAATGCTAAGGAGGAAAAAAGAACAAAGATGGCAAAATTAATACCAAATGAAAAGGTGTAGACTTTTTTCTTTTGGTGAACACAGGCAGCCATAAATTAAAAAAAACTAATAACCCGGACACTATATATGCTTGTGATGTATCCACCAAGATGTGCAAATATGTTGTGCTGCTACAAAGACAACAAGGGTTTAAAACCCCAGGAGACAGGCTTCAGAGAGAGCAATGTTGACATTTTTTTTCTCTAAGTGCTTTAAAAAAAACAACTAAATCACCACTCACAAGAATAAAGAAAAAGGCACACACACAGTTTCTGCTGTAGTCAGTCTGTTCACAATCAGAGTTAGAGTCAGGTTCAACTCTGTGTGCATCGACTCCCTCTTTCCTCTCGCTACAAGACAAAATCCGATAAACATGTTTCATTATTAAACACAGGTGTAACCACTCACTCATTACCCGCTCATTCTCTGTGACTTCTCCCATTCACAGCTGGTGCTTGACCAGACCTTTGATACCACAAAGAGAAAATCTTTCAAATACACAAAGAAAGGGAAACAAATGTAATCAAATTTCTGGCCTGGAGCAAATATACAAGATCAGTGTTGGAAGTAAATGCAGGGAGCAAGTCTTGAGATGCGGTGGAGGGCGTCACTTGTTTAAACTGAAAGAGCAATGAGGCGATTCTTGTGTGATCACTCTTTAGACTGTGTGCGATTTTCATCCAGATTTTGCTGACGTAGCCAAAACTTGACACATCATAAAATAATTCTTTGGTTGTGAGTTGAGATCAGCAGTCTTCGAATACATAATGTGGTGCCATCAATAGGAGGATGGAAAAGGATTACGCAAAACTCACGGGACAGCTATAAATAGTGGCAAATGTCAAAACAAATAAAACATGCTAATGGACAGAAAAAAACACCCTTATTAACTCAAGCTCACGTTTGTTTCTTTTCATGAATGTAATTTATGATGTAAGCAGAACGTCATTAGAGGATCTTCATTGTATAATCTGTTTATTATACAGAATATAATAGAATTATTATATTATATAGAATTCAGCTTGGAGTTTAATAGAATCATCTCCTACAGTGTGACAAGTAATAATCTTCACTTATCTGACAGTGCAGTCAGGGCAGTCAGAGGAGATGATGTGCTATCATACCAAATAAAATTTTAAAAAGCACATCTCTCTGGCTCTGCCCTACTGAACTGCTAAGCCTCATTACTTTTCAGAACGCGTGCGTGCGTGTGTGTGTGTGCGCGCACGTGTGTGTGTGTGTGTGTGTGTGTGTGTGTACAGAGAGAGAGAAACCGAGATAGCAAACAAGCAAGACTGATACGCAAAAGTGTCAAGTGTGTGCATGGAGAGAGAGAGAGAGAGAGAAAGAGAGAAAGAGCAGGCTACAAGGGCTAATTTATATTTCTGCACATAAAAATGCACATAAATATAAATATAAAAATATAAATAAGATGCAGAAATGGGGTTTATGAGTAAGCACAGTAGAATTACTAGGGATTAAATGACATCCTGTTCTTAGCCATATAACATTTTCTCCATGTGTGTAATTACTCATGATCTTGTAAATCAAAGTGATATTGAAATGAAATGATACTTTCATTTTTATATATATATATATAAATAAACAAGTAATTGCTAGGGTGCGTGTTAGTGTAACAGCTTATTACTCAAACCAGCTAGACTTTCTGTATTTCCAGCAGATTTACAAATGTTAAAATGACAGGTTTCTGTGATGTAAAACAAATGAAACCAAGATAAATCATGTCAGATCTTTTTCCACCTTTTAATGTGGTACTTCTGCAGATACCTTCACTAATACTTTGTTAAAGCGCCTTTTGATTGTAATACAGCACTCAGTCTTTTTGTGTAAGCGTCTACTGATTTAGCGCATCTTGATTTGGAAATTTTATTCAACTCTTCCTTGCAAAAATGCCCCAGATCTATCATACTGCAAGGAGATCTCCTGTGCACAGCCCTATTCAAGCCATTCCACAGTTTTTCAGTAGGATTTAGCTCGAAGTTCTGAATGAGCTATTCCAAAACTTTTTCTTCTGAAGTCATTCATTTGTCGACTTGGATTTGTGCTCTGGTTCATTATCATGCAGAAAAGTGAAAATTTTCTTCATTTTCAGGGTTTTTTGTGCCAAAACAGATTGGTATTTGGAGCTATCCATGATTCTCTTTATCCCAGCTGAAGAGAAGCAGCCCCATAGCATGATGCTGCCACCACCATGCTTCACCATGGATATGGTGTTCTTTGGGTGATAAGATGTTTTGTTTTGTGCCAACTATGTCTTTTAGAATGATGCCCAAAATATTCCATCTTGGTCTCATTTTGCCACATGGTTTGGCATGTTTTAGGAGCGCTTGAATGTTTTTGTTTTGTTTTTGGGTTTTTTTTTTTTCATAATAAAGGTCTTCCCTCCCTTATAACCCAGACATGTGAAGAACACGAGAGACTGTTGTCACAAGGAATGGCCGGTACTTGCCAGATATTCCTGCAGCTTCTTTAATGTTGCTGTAGGTCTCTTGGCAGCTTCTTTTTTTCATCTTGTCCTTTTTTCAATTTTGGAGGGACATCCTGTTCTTGGTAAATTCACTGTGGTGCTATATATCACATTCATGATGGAAAAAAGATCTGACATAATTTATCTTGGTTTCATGTTTTTGCATCATAAAAAGCTGCAATTGTAACAGGAAGGTGTAGATTTCTTACATCAACTTTATATGCATAGATTTGCCTACAGTTGCCTATTTTGTTTTAAAAATCATTTTGCAAACGTGTAGTTAAAGATGACTTTTTATCAGGCGTTTATCAGGTGTTCAGTGACTGTGCTGTATGTGCTGCAGGCTGCGTGTGTGACATGAATGTTAACGAGTTTGTGTCCAACCGAAACGAGGCAGTTACTCAGAACACGTCCACCTCTTTCTGATAAATGAGCAAACTGCATTGAACGCATTCCCCGAACCACTTCTGTGTCCTTTTTTTTTTTTTTTTTTCCCTCTCTGTTCCTCGTATATAATATTATGCTCATCGTTAAAGCTGAGCGCTTGCTGCTTGTCAGCATTGTTCAGCCTGAGGGGACTAGAAATGGAACTGACATTTAACTTTGGACTTGTGAGGACCTCGTATAACGTATTATAGGGTGATTTCAGCCGTAGGTGTAATTTATTCATGTAATTTCACGTTCAAGTTGTTGCTCTTCATTCCCTCATTCATTCATTCTTGAGTAAGCACTTTTTTCTGGTCAGGATCACGGTGGTGCTCGGTAACACTGGACGTGAGGCGGGACACACACTTGTCAGATCTAGTTTGCACCCCTGGTTATTATCACGGACTTTTTTTTATCTGATTCATGGGTGATGATTCTTGATGTCTGATCTTTCCTCTTGAAGTCTCTCATCTCAAGAACATATTATATTATATTACAGAAAATGCTGTGGATGCTAGCAACTGAACGACGGGAATGATTCTATCTGATACTGATACTGATACTGGTTCATCCACCACAAGTGACTCATTCAAACCTTATGAAAAATAACTCAAGTGTTTCTATATTAAACTACGCTGCCTCTGTAGTGACTCATAGCTTTTAGAGCTTGTAGCGAGCTTTTATAATTTATGGTGAACTCTATAATATTACAACCCTCTGTATATCTGAAGTGTATAGACTGTAGCTTTCTTATATTTGGTGGTAATTTCTTTTTTAGTAATAAAGTCATTAGCATGTCTATATACAATACACTCCATTGGCATCCCTCTATTTCTATTTTAATATTTCTACTTTAATAATAGCTCAACTCTGATTTTATAGGGTTTACTTGCCAATTAAATGCCACTTTTTTTTTTTTTGCCTGAATGAAAGCTAATCAGAAAAATTCAAGGTAATTAGGGGGAAAAAAAACATCAATTCTATGGTAAAGCAAGTTCTTCATTATTATAAAACTGACAATAAATAAAAACATAAAGCGCAAAATAAAACAATAAAGCAAACAAACAGTATTTTAAATCACTTTCTAATTTTTTTTAACCATTAAAATTATTTGTAATAAGATCTGACACTTGTTGTGGGATATATTCTTTCCTGCCTTGTCATGACATTTTTCAGCATTTTCAGTGAATTAAATTTTAGTGCATCTCTAATCTCCATGGTAACAATACCTAAACCGCTGTTAACATTTCCTCTCTACCCCGACATCATCAGCCTAGAGGACAGCTAGAACCAGGACTTCATAATGAAAGTAATATATTTACTTTAATATATTTAATATATTTATGTGATGTGTAGTTTAACGGTTGTTTTAATTACAGTGAAACTACTATTTTTTTTTCTCTTTTCGAGCACCTCTATGGGCAGAGATACACCGATACACCACCAGCTGTACTACAGTCCCAAATGCACACGTCGGCAAATTTCCACCATGACCTGGAAGTGATCTGCGAGCTGTTCACTGTCCTGAATTTTAAAGGTCACCGGATTCGGTGAAGCTTCCTCCGAGTCGCCAGTCTGCGAAACAAACAAGGAAGGGAGACACGATGTTCACAGTGGGGAGAGGACACCCAATCACGATGGCCGACTGGGAGACACCTGCTCCCACAGAGACTGGACGACGGCCACCGGGACGGAGTAGGCGGAGGTGGTGGAGGAGAGCGGATTGAAGCTTAAACTACACGGCATCGTAGCAGGGTTTATTTCTTTAATCCATCACAATGAAGAATGATCTGCTGCCAAAAAGAGTGTTGGGTTTGTCACAAGCAAGTGCTACTGCGTCATGAAATATGAGCGCCTATCAATTTTCTAATATGAAAATGGATTCTAGGAGTATATGAAACTTTACAGCAGTTAACCAAAGGAAATTCTCGAATTCCCAAATCCGATTGGTGGTCAGAAGGTGTTGATTAGTTTTCTACAACAGAATAGCTCTGACACTACCAGTTCAGGCTGTCGCAGGATTCTATTAATGCGCTCGTCCTCATACGTTACTATCACTCACAGGGAACGCTCTCATGATGTAACTAATAAAAAAATGTGTCATTATTTAATAACGAAAAATGCTTAATCGCTGATAAGGTAACGTTTTCTCTCATTTATTTCACATCTATGGAAGGAGTCTCCGGTGTCAGAGCTTTGTAACAAGTCAGTACCTTTTTCCACCACAGGAAAGTCTTCAAGACAGAAGAGTTTGTACCTTTTTTTTTTTATTGATATCAGGAACTACCTTATCACCTTATCATACCTTACCTTATGATCATATAATAATTGCACTTCTTGGGAAATCGCTGTGGTATAAAAGGAATAAAACACTTCAGAACTGTCTCCACACCCTGTTGTGTTTTTTTCCTTACTTATCTTTTTCTAATGGCTAGAAAAATCATCATCATATAACCTGTGAGTGGGGGAAAAAAGGAATTGAGCTCCAGGTTTATTATGTGAAGCTGAATATAGCACACAAAAGGATTTTAATCCACTCCATAGTGTATTCCAGATGCATTCAGTAGTCATGACTTCAACAAAGAAAAGCCACACCCATACATACATGCGTCATCTATTTGCTTTTAATAGTGTAGGTAATGTGTGTGTGTGTGTGTGTGTGTGTGTGTGTGCGCCAATTGAACAATTTAATTCAGGCCAACCAAGCAAGTAATTGGCTTGATGAGGAAACCCAGCAACGGGTCCCAATGGAGAAGGAAGAGGAGAGCACTGAAGAGATTGACCGCACCACACCCAACCAGACAGCACGGTGTGTGTGTGTGTGTGTGTGTGTGTGTGAGAGAGAGTGTGCGAGTGTGAGAGAGAGAGAGAGAGAGAGTGAAGCAGCATGGTGTGATGAGTGAGCAAGTGTGTGACTGCCGTTGATGAAGCCAGATTTCATCTTTTCCCCCCTGTTCATGTCCCTCTCAATCCAAGCCACTGTGCACTGCTTTTAAATGAAGGAGTTACCCAAAGCTGCTTCAAGTGAGCAAAGAGGGGAAACGATTACAAGCATAAGGACACTGTTGTGGCGTGCAGTGAGCTGTATGGTGGGGATGGAGGGATGGAGGGAGGGGTAAACCCTATCTGCAGCACACTCCACATACGAGGAAAGCCCTCCTGTATGGTGTATCCCCGTCACGTCCCGGTTCCTGATTCAGCACCACCCACCACATCAATGCGCCATCACAAGTGCGTAATTGCTTATCCATTCTGCGCCTTTTTTTTTTTTTTTTTTGTCCTATTTCTTATTTTTATTCTCAAGCCTTAGGATAGCACTTGATTCCTCGCAGATCCTAAGATCCTAAGATGTGCATGTCGTTCATGCACCCAAACAAGTCAGCAAGGCTTTCCCGTAAAAAAAAAAAAAAAAAAAAAAAAAGCGGACTGATTGTGGCGCGAGCTTGTGCTGCCGCGCCGACATTAAATATCCGGCACAGGGATTGAATGCATAATCAATCGCACTGCACCCGAATCCAAAGCACCCGAATCATTCATAAGGGACGCGTTCTCTTGCGTTCACTCTCCGAATTGCACGTGAACGCGCACTACATGCACAACAACTACAACGGAAAAGTAGTAAGTGCATGTTAATGCACCGTAATGGAGTGCGTCTGCATCCAAACTTACAACCACAGCGTACCAAAGGAGCAGGAATCAACAGGACAGAGCACGCGCATGAGAATACAAACCAAACTGCTGTATTTGGAAATCCGACAAACTTTGCATGCGTCTTTATTCTGCATTAAGATCCCCGGTCCATGCAGTCCTGATGCTCGTCTGTAAGCTGATATCAAGCCGCAAGATAAACAACAACAACAACAGCAACAACAAAATTCTTCTTACCTTAACCTTAATAATATAACGTGCAGTTCAAGGCGAGCGGAGGCACGAGCATGGTGCTGGAGCGCACGCTGAAAACCGCCTCCGTTATTGAAGTCTTATATTTTATTTATTTATTTATTTTTTTTTTCCTTTTGTGGTTGCACTCGCTGTCACACTGTTGACACTCCGTGCTTTCGTGTCTACACTGTGGCTCGCGCTGACAAGCATCCGGGCAGCCGCGCGCGAGGAGGGAGGGCAGGGTAGCACGAGCACGCGTGCTGAGCCGAGCAAAGTGATGAGCACGCGCATTTTCCTTCCCTTTTTTTTTTTTTTTTTTTGCACCTAGATTTATCATGGAGAGGCTGAGAGTGCCGGTGTGGAATAAATAAATAAATAAATAAACTGGGTGCATAATTAAAATCATTAAATAGTAACCTAATTAATTTAATTATGTAATTAAAATGTTTTATCTCAACATTTATTTCATGCTGAGGCCTTGATGCGTACCATGATGAATAGATGAATGCGTGATGAATTGTTTTATCTGTCCATCAAAAGACCTGGGTGGGATCGAACCTCGGATCCACTGGACCGCAGTCATGACTAATCGATACCAGACTGCTCGAGATGGGTCAACGTCACTCCGATGAAAAATCCTGCTTAAGCCGGTTTCACAGTGTGCGATTCCAGCAGACATTTTACGATTATTGCTTGTCACACTATACGAGCGTCCCTGGAGGACTAGTGGTTAGGCGGCAGCAGCCGAAAGAACAACAACTTGTCACAGATGATCCCAATAAGAATTCTCGAACAGACTGTGCGATAATATGTGTTCCACGTGTCACATTAAACGATGACCATAGCTACTAAGTTCTGCCATACTGGCTGCACAGAGACGCAGCGCACGTTTGTAGCTCTTCAACTCCAAAATAGTTACACGTTGTCATAAAAGTAAATCTGTGAAAAGAGCGCCTGCATACTGATTAGCTAGCTACACATCTGGAAGCTATACTGTATATCGTCCTCTATTTCTTTCCATGTAGCCATGGGCGTTTTTTTTTTTTTTTGTCCTGTCGTGATATAACTGCGATGAGACATTACTGCGACTTTATTCTGCCTGCTGCCGCAATCCAACAAACCTCCCTTCTTTTAAATCCAGTGTTTTGCTAACGTTTCGCCATTGCCACTACCTGTCCCGTGAGTTTTGTGTAATCGTATGACGTCCTCCTATTGGTGGATTGTAGACGAGTGTCGTAGCAGCGCTCTGAGAATTTTGCCAGAAATTTGCCAGTCGTCGACAGTCTTCGGGCGCAGTGGCACTAAACCGGTCACATTATACGTACATAAGAAAACCGATCTCATCTCACGACCTGAGAGTATCCTTTACGATGAATGATCGTGCCTGCGACATCGTACAGCGCAAACCCAGCTTTAGTCGGACCGTCCAAGCTGGTCAGAGTGGAGGCTGTCTTTCCCAGCTGACAGATTTCTGGATTACTGCTATTAATGCTATCTCGTAGACAAGCTTTAAATTCCAAACATTGATCAAGCAAGCTGGTAAAGATGGTCGACCACTTTGACTAGCTCAGCCTGCGATTTGGCAGCTGCTGTGTTTTTACAGCCGAGAGAATATGCAGAGTAATACTGATTCAAGCAGCCTGCGATGTTAAAGCCTGATTTACGGTTCCATTCGTTGAGTGAATGGCAGTGTGAGTGCAGACTGAGCCTGACACCGTCTCTCCTCCGCCAAAACACTTTATTACCGACTCTGCTGATCATAGCGAATAGATCAGGTTAATAGTGAGGTGGAAGCATCTTTCTCTCTTCTCTCTGAGGCAAATGGTGAAACTTTTTTGTTGACTGAGTAAGTGGAAGTAAAAATAAAATTCAGTAAAAAAAAAAAAAACATAACATACATTTTTGATATTGTCTTTTTTCCACACATTAAAATTATAGTAAAGTGTTAGATTTGACTCTATGTTGTAGGCCTATTTAATTTTCTGAAATGTTTCAGTGGCCAAAATTTTGGTGCATTAATAACCCTAATAAATAGTGATAATTAACTCTTGTTAAAAAATATTCTTCTCTAATGTTAGCCAAGTCGAATATACCTTGATAGATTATATTTCTCAATAATGAACTCAAAAGATTCTACATCTTTCAGGGTAGAATCAAGGAGGAAGCCACATTTTTCAAGCAAGAAAATCAAGTCCAGACGAAAGCAGCGGCCAAAAGATTACTCATGCGAGATGGGGAGGAAGGGGGCGGGGCTTCCAGGGGGTCAGTTAATATCAGCGAGTTCTGTTATTTTTTGCTCGGGGAGAAAAACAAGACTGTGTGATTATGCATACTCACAGGGTGGGGCAGCAGGGTAGGCCATCTTTGCTAGGTTCACAGGGTTCATGGTTCTGAATCCTGAGCTCAGGTTCCTGCCTGTGGTACAGAGTTCTCTCTGGGTCTGAGTAGGTTTCCTTCCACCTCCAGAAAACCTCCACTAATTGTCGAATGCGTGTGTATAGGGCCCAGCTCCTAATCCAAATATATAAAAGTTGGCAGATCTCTAAGCTTTGTTTCATTTTATGTATTCTGCATGTTTTTGAACTGATAAATGAACATGGAGGATAAGTGACGTGTTTATATCGGCTACTCAATCATTAAAATAAATTACAAACATTTCTCTGTTAGTGCAACTAATTGTTTATGGGCTCTAATTAATTCTGGACAAGATTGAGACAGAAAGCCACAAATCATGCTTTTCAGATTAATGTTTCCTCAGTGTAATCTTTCTCAAATCAGGCCACAGAAAAATGTGTACGTGCAATTGCACACATCATGTCAGGGCTTTCCCAGCTTTGCTTCTGAGGCTTCTCTGAAAAAGCGCTGATGAAGCATAAACAGCTTCGAAGCAGGCCTTTAACCAAATTCAGATAATTAAACAGTGGCTGAACACACAAATCAATTAACCAATTCGAATAGATAATCCAATCAAGACGGGTCCCTCTCATTAGCCTTGATGGATGATGTTGACCGATTTAGTTATTTCATGCACCAAGGCTTCAGCGTGAACGAAGTGAATAGTTGGTTAAATAAATAATTAAATGCAAAAATAATTCAATAAATATTGACATTAAATACATTTCATTTCGATATGTCATTTTTTTTATTTAACATTTTAGAACTGAATCGATTCAAATAATTCTTTCACACTTTAAATATTTACTTATGCATATGCAGTACTGTGTAAGTCTTAGGCACCCATTTTTTTAGTACAAACTTTGTTATAGATTTTTATTTTATGACTTCTACATTACTGAGTCAGTACAAAAACATTTTCCAAGCATTAGTTTTCCAGCACAAAATGAAATGTTTGTATGAAAATTCTTGCAAACAGCTATGCCCAGAACAAGTTTATAGGAGTAGACGTACATGATCTTTTCCTGAAAATATTTGATATAAATTTTTACCTACCAGCGTCGACTGGTCGTGATATTCAGTGTGAGTCCCTAACACGCCTTGAGCAACATCTTCTTGTGTAAACCTGCTTCCCTGCTTTCCATCTTGTAGTAATATAGCTCTTCTACCTAACAGTTTAATCACATCCAAGCAGCCTACTAGACCAAACAGATTTTTAACATTAGTCAGTGGCTTATTTGACAGATTTTTCCTGTTTGATTTGAGAACCTCTGTTTAATCACATGTGTAAACTTCATCTCTGGCTTTAATTTACTGCTGCTGCTGCTGCTTAGAGAAATCTCCACTCTTTATATAACAGGCAGTTGTTCTTTGTCACTGTCACCCATGTTTGTCATTCGTGTTACGTGCACAGGTTTCTTTAAAACTGCTTTGTGTTAATGTTTGCGTAAAAAGTACTATAGGAAGAAATTCGAATTGAATAAAATATTACCTATGGTTTAGCTTTTCTACATAAACAATGTAAGTAAGCTTTTCTGGGAAATAGGGCCAGTTGTCTGGATGTGTATATAGAAGACTGGGTTTTATCCACACAGTTGATATAACACTGAGGGACTGGGGGAAACTCTGGAGCAAACTGAACTACTACTGTGAATTTTAGGAAGGGTCAGAGCACAGGCAGAACCCAACAAAATAGAGAGTCTCGCATCTCCAAGGTTGGGCGCTCGATTCCCGTCTCTACCCTGTGTGCATGGAGTTTGCATGTTCTGCCTGTGCCTTGGGGGTTTCTTCAGGGTACTCTGGTTTCCTCCCCAGTCCAAAAACATGTGTTGTAGGCTGATTGGCATCTCTAAATTGTGTGAATGTGTGTTTTTGTGCATTTGTGCCCTGAAAAGGGTTGGCACCCTGTCCAGGGTGTCCCCTGCCTTGTGCCCTGAGTTCCCTTGGATAGGCTCCTGTGACCCTGTGTAGGATAAGTGGTACAAATATATATACACAGTAGAACCGTCCCAGTTACTCTGCACTGGTCGAGCTACAAGAAATAAAGGGGGGTTGGGGAATCACCTTCTTTGCAAATAATCAGAATTGATCTAATCTAATCTGATGTGAAAGAGTTCTACCAACAAAAATACTCATGCACAAACAAAATGGTGTTTCTTTCAACATGTTTCTCAAACATTTCTGACATTTTGTCAGACACAAGCCCCAGACATTGCAAGTCATTTACAAATACATATATACATACATACAATTCAGCAGGTTTTCCATAAGCAAGAGTACATGGGTGTGTAGGGAACTGAAATGACCAGCACAGTCCACTGCAGGCTGAGATCATAAACAGTTCATAAATTAAAGGAAACCAGTCCTATCTCTAGATGAGCAGAGTTATGAAGGCTGATGATAAAAGTCCTAAACTTGGATGTCTGGTTGGCATGAAAGTTTCCTCCAAAGACACCAAAGGAGTTGCTTCAGCAATCTAGTAAGGCAATTGTCCATAAACACAAAGAGGCAGCCCCATGTACTTGATCAAGAGGTAAGAGGTTTGAGCTGGAAACCTAACACTTACTCTACTACTTCCTGTTTTTATTTAATACAGGGTGAGCTACATGGGTCCCCCTAGTGGCTAGGATGAACATAACATGAGTATGAACATAACTGTGACAGAAGGTGACTGTTACATATCCGTCCCCTCATTTGAGAACGTTTTCAGTGCCAAAGTAAGGTTTTAAATTCTGTACATGAAAAGAATCTACATGTTCGGGCTGACCAATAAAAGACACAGAGTAATTAACAGGACCAAGACACTTAACCGCTTTGGCAGGACCTTTCCATTTGGCTGCAGGTTTAGCCATAAAACCTTCATCAGCACGTGACAGAGGATACATACGAACCCACACCAAATCTCCAAATCGGAAGTGAACTTGTCGTCTTCGGAAGTTGTAATATCGGCGCTGTTTGCTCTGGGCTCGCTCAACATTCCTTTGCACAGTTTGGAGTAGCTCTTTTGACTTTTCCAGGATAGGATAGGATGGGCTATCTGGGTCAGATGGCTTTGGGATGGCTCTTTCCAGAGGATCTTTCAATTTACGACCAAGCATGACTTCAGCTGGGGTGAATCCAGTACTCTCTTGCCATGTCGTGTTGATAGCAAACCTGAACTCTGCTAATCACTTGTCCCAACGGCGATGATGGTCTTGCACATATCAGGAAACAAGCTTTCTAAAGATATATATGACATGACATGAGTAAAACCACTAGGGTTAACCTAAATCCTTCTTCAAACCTGCTCAGCTTCAGATAATGTGGTGGTTCTGACTGGACAAAAACAGTGAAATAAACACACTGCAATTTTTTTTTGTATTACAACAGTATTACTACTAGAGTAGACGTTCCAATTTATCAAATCGCATGAAAAATTACTGAAATAAAATGACTCTTTTCTTGCCTTAAGAAATAATTTGAAGTATGTCATTACCACCAAAGCAATCGTTGGTTACAACATAAAAGGAAAAATGTCCCCCACTGAAATGGGATGGTGGTGGTCCCTTTTTCAAAAATCCATTTTGGTCGTTGACTGAAGGCATGCCGCTCTGCATAGTCCTCAAGAGTATTTATTTTAATATGTGTGCTTGCTGCCTGCCACTTGAGCTGTTAATCCTTTATATTTAATAACCAAAGCAGAGGCACATAGTGAAAAATGTCTTCTCTAATGTTTAGCTTAATAACAGCCACCAGCTAAAGCTAACATCTCTGTCACTGAGCACTACCTAATCCTGATTGTGTATGTGTGCTACTTTTATTCTCCATCATAGTTTATTCAAAAAACAATGTACATTTCAGGTTGCCTAGCAGTGCACACACGGTGGAAATGTTGATGATTATAGTATTTACCTTAGAGCTTATGCTTTATTTAACAGTAATTGCTGAGGATCTGGAACAGTATTGCAAAGTGAAACACTTGATAACTCCTTACTAATGACTAATTAATTAGTCGTTTTCCAGGAGATATATATATATATATACACTGGTTAATTATTGTTTAGTTCTTAACGATCTACCAAACCATTACTTTATTATTACTTACTGAGTAATTACCCAGTATTCATTAGTAAATAATAATAGTGACTTAAGTATTAATATAGTGCTACCCATTTGTTCTTGCTTGGTCACTGCATAGATACAGTATGTATTAGTCATTGAACAGTATTGTAAAGTATTATTAAGTACTAGGGAAAAAAAATTAGGCTAATTTGCACATGTGCAAATTTAACTTGTTGCCACTGTGCTTCAGCTAATGCAAAGACACCCATTTGAGATAGTTAGTAGGCTATGGATTTGTTGTACTGACTAAATCAAATTTAATTTAGGCACGTGGGAAGTATTCTTGCAAACTGAATGTAAAATTGTGATTCTTTTCTCAGGCTTGTGTGCATGTACCCTATCAGCCATATTATTCTACATCAAGTTGTATAGCCAAGTGATGAATTGTTTCCTGTTAGCAAATGGCTCAAAGCAACGCAATGGAGTTCTACTGTATGGGATAATGGAAATAACACACATACACACAGGGACTGAAACAAATGGCCTAATCGAGCACTAACTGCACAGAAGCAGTGTTACCAACAAAGACATTAACCTTAGTGTATCTGCTATTAGCAGAGCTGAATAAAGAGGTCCCTGCTGGAGAGGCTGCAGAGCTTTTCTTCTTGCTGTTTGCTATTTTTTTTCTTGCCAATTCTGTGGCTGGTATCTCTGCTTTTTTTTTTTAGCACAAGCCTCTTTGATTGGCCATTCTATTGTTTAAACAATATGTTTCCTCATCAAATGGACTCCTGCTTACTGTCACTCCATTTCTGCTCAAAAGGAAAGTGTTCTTCAAGGGGAAATATTCTCACTGAAGCAATGGAAGTACATTTAGACATCATGATATTCAATCACTCAGACAATGTGATTGAATTGCCTCTAATTCCTTATGATTTAGGGCTTCTCCAGGCATGTGGAGAAAAAACATCATGTAGGACAGGGGCTCAAACGGTAAAAAGGGCACCACTCATCAACCCTCATCCGCCCGCACATGCTCCATTCGCACTACAAATACTGCGAATAATTAACAATCAGTAATAGCCATAAAGAACCATGCACCCTATAACTATAAACGCTTGAAATAAGTCTGATTTCCAGTCAATGCACCAGACTGTCCTTCACTGCACATTATAGCCATATGTTCTACTCATATTTGCTTATTATTTTCAAATGGCCAAAACAATTCTATACTTCCTGTGTGTGTCAAGTGTGCCAGGGTGTGCCTGTGCCATCAGAATTTAATTCAATTAGCGATCATACTTTTCAAATGTTCAATATCTTATATACGCTATAAGATTATATATATATAATGTTACAATAACTTGGTTGGATCTAGTTACCTAGTCTAGTAAACACACCCTAAACAGTTCTCAACATTGTTCAGCACCCCGAGCACACCATCCCTACAGTGAAGCATGGTGGTGGTAGCATCATGTTGTGGTGATGCTTTGTTTTGTTTTGGGTTTTTTTTTTAACCAATAAAGACTGGGAAACTGGTCAAGGTTGACGGCCAGATAGATGGAGTTAAATAGAGGGCAGTCCTAGAAAAACAAACCGTTCCAATCTGCAAGTGATTTGAGATTGCCACAATGGAGCGGTTCAAAACCAAAAACCAGAATAAGGTAGAATAGTCCAGACCTCAATCTAATTGTGAATCTGTGGCAAAAAAAAAAAAAAATTGAGATTTATGACTTCATTAGATTAGGGCAGTACAACTTAGACCAAATGAGGAGTCCATAAACACAAATAGTTTCTGGAAGCGCTATAACACACTAAAGAAACATAAAACACAAGAATTGGTCATTCAGAATGGTGATATATGAAACATTTTAAATAACTTGATAATTATCTCACCACTGACACAGAAGGTGAATACAGCAACATACGTGAGAAACCAAACATATTAGAAATAGCAGTAAAGACTCCCAGAACCCCCTTGGTGTAACAGCGCAGCCCCACCAATAGAGGTCAGTGTCTACAGAATTTTAATCAGTTGCTTATTTCCTGTTTATTTCCTGGATTGTCCCTATATAAGCACATGGTTTTCTGTTAGTTGTTGCGAAGTCTTTCCAATCTCCCGTGTTTTCCCTGTTTGCCTTTTCTTTGCTTTGACCATCTTGCTAGAATTTCTTCAACTAATCTTTGGATTGCTTGGACTGTTTGATGATTATTGCCTTTACTCTGTTTGACCTGACTATGCAGAAGATCTGGTCACAGTGTCATGTCCTGGACCCTGACAGTCAATCTCAAAAAGACCAAAACTCATTTTCCAGAAAAGAGCAAGATCTCAGGGATACAGTGTTTTTTTTTGTTTGTTTGTTTTTTTTTAATTCACAGTTGCACAGCAGACTCCTTATTGACTTTCGCAAAAACAATTTTTTATTTAAACTTTATGTGCTTCACTGTCCAAATTCTGCTGGCTGCTGCACCACCCACACCAGCTAAAGTGTGATCCAGCTGTTTTTACTAGGCTGATTAGTTAACTTATTTTGTCAAGGCAAACATCATGTGCTACACAGAAACTTTCATAGAATAGACTCATTAACATATAGTCCACTTACACTTGGCAGACACCCTTATCTTGAGCAACTTACATTTATCTTATTTACACAACTAAGCAGTTGAGGGTTAAGGGCCTTGCTCGAGGGCCCAGTAGTGACAGCTTGGCAGTGCTGGGGATCGAACTCATGACCTTCCGATCAGTAGCCCAATGTCCTAACCACTGAGCTACCACTGACACTTCATTTGTCTAACTCTGTATTAATGCACTTAATTAGCTAAATAGCTCACCATACGTTCTTACATTACAGCATATTAGCAACCACATCTTAGCAAAACAAAACATGGGACTGGGCAGCACAGTGGAGATTGTACTTGCTTGCATGGTAGGCTTTCATGATTTTATACGGTCGAGATGTGTAGGGCCTACTCACCAACCAACACGTCAACCAATGGGACAAACACCTAGCCAAAATTTTATACACTGAACTCTTTTGCGAAAGCCTTCTGCAAGTGCACAGAAACACATCATATAACAGCTGTTGCACTGAATTAGGCCGATTAGCATGATTACTCTAAATTCAAAAATGAACCATTAAATTCTGACTCCATTTAAAGAGCAGTGAGCCGTAGTCATACCGTCATAAATCCCTGCAATGCCAAGAGCTGAGTGTCAAGACAGAGTCCCGTCATTGAGCCGGTCCTGAACCTCAGCACAGTAAAACACATCAACACGGCACAAACACACAGGTGCACGCTGACAGAATACAGAGCAGATGTGGAAAAAGGCCTGGCCATGGAGATGAGACGGGCCAGGATAAGAAGTGTTTCCCTACAGAGGACGGAGTGTTCACACGGTGCAACAGCAACAATGAGACCGAGCTGCACATCTTAACTGAGAGTCAAAGATTTTCAGCAAATCTGCAATTTCAGAATGTTCCTGCTCAATTCTCCACTCATTCTGTTAGGAGAGCAGAAGGAGAGCAGAGCTCTGGCAACATGGTGCGTATCAGCCTGTAACAATCTGAGAGACAATGAGTGACACACACACACCCACACACACACACACACACGCACGCACACAGCCCTGATTGACACTGAGTGATTATTCATGTGCATTTGGTTTTTTTTCTCCTTTATTTATTAATATGTGTATCGTGTTATCTCCAGTTACACATGTAGCTAAATTCATATAGACATATAGACACACATCATGTGAGCAATATGAGATTATGTGAAAATAGATGAATCCTCTGAGAAAATCACGTGAAAAATTAAATCACGTGGCCTATGTGTAAAACAAATTAACAAGAAAAGAAACAATCCATGTGAAAAGTTTAGATATAAATAAATATTATAATATTTATTATATGAATATAATAAAAACTGACACCGGGACCTGTTTCTCTTCTACTGTTTTCTTTTTCTTTTTTTTTTCCATATTTCCACACACACACACACACACACACACACACACACACACACACATATACACACATATACACACAAGAGTAGAGTACAAAAAAAAAACCTTAAGTAGGCCTTCATTTTTTTAAGAACGCAAGAGGAAAGAGGGCGCCCTCTGGCGGACTATAGACTCATTGCATTGTTCCAATAATATAAAGTATATTAAGTTTAAATAAACATACATTAAATTAATGTTGAACATATTCAAGGGAACTCTGGTGGGATCTCAGGGTGCCAAAGCAACCCCAAAATGTTTCTGAGACTTCTGAGGCTACGACATGGATGATGGCGTAATAGCGGTGGTTAAAATCTCAAAATCTCACAAAAATAATAATAATAATTGCAAACAGAAATGTCATTAATGTTATGTGCATCACTGTTCATGTTTCTCCTTCATTCTGATCATAAAATGGTGCTTGTGTTGAGATGAGAAAATGGCATAATACATTGAACTAAGATTATTAAGTCAAAAGAATGAGATTTTAGTTGAAATAACATATAATTGTATGTAATAACATATAATATATCTTATAATAATATATAATATCTTGAAATGCTGAGATATTATGCCAGAATATTAAGATATTAAAATTAAAATAACAACAACTTAAGGTTCAGGGATTCTGTAAATTAGAAATGAAGCATCTTCAAACTAAACTTAAAGCATGGCAAAGAAGTGTGGAAGTCTCTCTCTCTCTCTCTCTCTCTCTCTCTCTCTCACACACACACACACACACACACACAGTTAAAGTGATCATCAGTGCTAAAATTTACAGAGCAAACAGCTTATCTGCCTGACCTTTTAGCCTCTATAAAGTGAGACTGTATAAGTCTGTGTAGGTGGTGGAATGTGTGTGTGAGATAGAGAGAGAGAGAGAGAGAGAGAGAGAGAGAGAGAGAGAGAGACTCCATCCACTCTAACCTGAGCAGGTGTGCTTATAGACAATGAACAGGTGGAATCAAATGTGAAAAAAGTCCCTTATCTGGACCTTTGCTTGGCCTCACGCTCAGCAAGTAGGTGCGAGTAATAAAAATAACAGTATAATAAATGCTAGTTATATTGCCTGCTTATACAAACACCTTCATAAACCAGACACTATTCTGATACTATAACTATATGTAGTGTATAAGTATATGCATGTAGTGAAGAGGCGTGTGACACCACTCAAGGTTCTGATTATTCAACTTCAGATAAATGAGGGCCAATATACAAACCTCCTGCTCACATGACCTTTTATATTGTTGTTGTTGTTGTTGTTGTTGTTGTTGTTGAGATCCAAGTCCACATCTTTAGCCTCAAACTGAACCTTTCTGGAAAGCTTTCTTTCAAAAAATGATCAGCGCACCACCCCTTGCACCTCGAACCAGGACAAAGTGGTTACTGAAGATAAATGAAGTTTACAAAAGTTCACTCGTTTCCAATCATTTCCCAGTCTAACTCCCTACACACACACACACACACACACACACACACGCACACACACACACTTTTGCAGAGAGGCTTCCTCCTACCCTTTGTTATCCTCCGCCATTGCTTCTATCTCTAACTCTGTCATGATAAACTGTAAATCATAAAATCATAAATCAGAATAAAATGCATTTCATGCACAAATATCAGGATAAACTGTAAATCATAAAATCATAAAATCATAAATCATAATAAAATGCAAAAAAAAATCTAAATAAAATGCATTTCATATTATTTAAATACTGGAGAATTTAAAAGAAATTAAGTACATATGTGTAATAAAATGTAATACAAAGAGGACTAGATAGACATAAGAATGTATATTCCATTTAAACATGGTTCATTCATTTATCTTTATTGTCCTCTTTATCCGTGGCGAATCCGGAGCCAATCCCAGGAACGCTAGGTGTGAGGCAGGAATACACCCTGCATGGGGTCCCAGTTCAGACATTCATTCACACTGAGGGGCAATTTAGAGTAGCAGCCTGTTTTTGGGGGGTAAGAGAACACCAGAGAACCCAGATAAAACCCAGACGGACAGTAACCCGAGCTCAGGCTCAAACCTGGGACTCTGTGAGGCAGCAAAGCTACAATAATTCATTTTTGGAAATCATTACACCTACCAAAGTTCATCTGATGAGATTCATAAACAGGAAGAATGGACATCAATATGCAGAGGGACAGGAAGAAGAAAGTCCATCTCGGACAGAGTTAGAGATAGAAGCAGAGGCAGAGGATGACAAAGGGTAGGAGGAAGGCCCTCTGTGACCCTGTCACTGACTGGCATGTTACGAGAGAGTACGAAGTTTATGAACACTGTATGTAATGTGATCGAAATGCAAAGAGTCGGAGTGTAGATGTTTTGTTTTTTTTCAGTGCAATGTTGAGTGCAATTTGCTGTAGAAATTACTATCACTTGACTTTGAGGTGAGTGTTAATAGGTTACTCATATTGCTTACAATGTGTGAGGATTCGGAGGGGGGGAAAAAAGTGTGTTTGGAAAGTGCTGTTGAGAAATGTGTTATGAGGAATGTGTTATGTTTCGAGAACAGAAACGTTACTTCTTAAAAAGTGTGTAAACAAAAAAGAAAATGTGTGGAAAGCTTTTATCATTTCAGACGCTTTGTTCAGTGTTGTGGCAGTTGAAAGATGGGGAGTTGATTGACGGCTGAATAGCGTAGAATTACAGGAACAAAAGTGACACAGCTATGGCCTGATGTGTGTGTGTGTGTGTGTGTGTGTGAGAGAGAGAGAGAGAGAGAGAGAGAGAGAGAGAGAGCTCCCCTGCAGAGAGAAAGGTTGTGTAATGTGATAATGCCACATTCCAAGCACATTTGCCACGCGACAGCAGCAATATGATCCACAGAATAGAACGACACCCACACACGTACTTCACACTTACATTTGATTGCTCTATCGCAATTCGCGATCTCTTCTATTCTCTGCCTTTTATCGTCCTCTTCCTTCTCCTGCTCTGCTGTCGTTTTACTTTACTGAATGTCTCTTTAACTCGTTCTTTGTCTTCTTAACTTTCAGACAACCCTTCCCCTACTCCCTGATGTCTGCTCACTCTGATTAAGGGTCCAGGTTCCAGGGTTCAGCAATCCAGCTGAGATCATGGATTAGATTCGATTTATATATTAGTTCATCTAATGGAATTTAATCCAGGACTTTGCTTAAACTTGATATTGAAGGCCACTAGGTGGTGTGCTGACGTTGTGCTGGGAGGGTTTCACGTGTTTCCTGCCCTCAAATCAATTAACACAGCCAGCTAATTGTGCAGAAGACAGTAAACCAGTTCTGTTGCAAATGAAATACTATTTTTCTTCTCAGTTTGCATTTTTAAAGTGGTAACAGTTGGTTAAGGCTTCGGGCTACGGATCAGAAGGTTGTGAGTTCAAATCCCAGCGCCGTCAAACTGCTCCTGCTGGGTCCTTCAGCAAGTCATTTTGGAGAAAAGCATCAGCCAAATGTATAAATATAAATATAAATAATGCATTATTCTAAAATTATACGGGGACACTGAAGATAAGACATATTATACTGCACTGTTTGTAAAATAGTCTTTTGCAGAAGAAGCTATGGAAAAAAGGAAATATTTTATGGTCCTGACCTAAAATAAATTGCAGTAGGAACAAGAAATAGTTTCCTCACATTTTCTCAACCACTGCTAGGGGAAAAACGCACTTTTTTTTAATCCAGATTTGACATTCATTTGCCTGGAGAAGTCTCATATGAAAGAACCAAGCCAAAAAATTGAATGTAACTGAACAAAAAAACACATCATATGCGTGTTGAGGACTGGCCATGGACAGAGCCATTAATAAATAGACAAACAAGAGGGCACAACGAGTTATGGTGAGGATGAAGTTCAGGTGCAAGATAAGAACCGGGCCTCTCCATAAACACCGCAAAGCCTAAAGGAAATGTTGACATAGAGGAAATGCCTTATATGGTAAATCCCCAGAGGGCAGGGAGAAAGAAAGAGCAGTTCAACAAGTACAAGGCCAAAGACCTTGCTCCAGCTATTGGCCAAAGGGGGAGAGAGAGAGAGAGAGTTAGTGGAGAAGATGGTCAGATGATGAGGAAAAATCGTCAGATGTGGAGCCGGCAAAAAAGGCAGGAGCACGAATATCAGAGATCCTCATGCTAACTGTGTAGGGGTCATGGAGTACTGTGTAGGGGTCTACTAACAACAGCTGGGAAGTGTATAAGAGCATCAAGGGGAAATAAAAAACACATAATCGTGATTTAAAAAAAATCTGGATAAGTAGTGGATCATAAAAGTATGGGCCCACACCAAATAACTTCACAGACAGCGCAAAGAAACATGTGGGTTGGTCAAGAAGTCAGGAAAATGACTGCAGAGAAACTGCCTAGAAATCGGGACAAAATAAGGTATACTGAAATCCTTCCAAAGAGATGGAGCAAAGCAGTGTCCCAATTCAAATGTAGACAGTAAGGACAAATAAGAGTGGGAAAACAAGTAAGCAACGTTCTAGCAGATCTCAGAGAACCGCCCCCAGACACGGATGCCTTGAAGAAGCAACTAAAGGCCCTCAGCCGACAGATTTCACCAGGCAAACCTGCACTGGTTATCCCCACCACCGGAGCGAGACTATCCGTGAAGCAGCCGGCTGTCCATCACAGCCGAAGGAGGGCAAGGAGCAGAGTGCTTACTCCTGATACATGGAAGACAAGGCAGCCTGAAAAAGGCGTGGAAACTGGAGGACAGCCCGCGGGGTGTGTTGTTTAGTTTGATTCTTTTGCTCAAACTATTCAAAACTGCCTTTTGGAGCATTTAGCTCTGCCAACTATATGAAACCTACTTTTGTAAACTAGTCCAATCTTTTCACGACTTTGGTGTCAAACTACAAACTACTACATTCGATACTTATTGAGGTTCATGTTGAGATTTGTAAACAGTATAGCCACTACACGTCAATCAGTTCTGAGGAGGTGGAGCCGGTTTCCTTAAGTAGATGTAATGTATGATTGGTCATAAGGATTTGAACCAAACTTGAAATGCATGTTCAGTAACAAGGTTCTGAGGACATCTGTAAAGATTGGGGTGTGGCCATAGATAAGGGGTCCAGTTAGCTGTTTCTTAGGAAGTCCAAATAAGCTGAAATTGCGTGTACTGCATCGATCTGCTAAACTATAACTGGATTGTTAAAAACTAGGATTTTTAAATCATGATAAGTATGTTCATCTATTGTATCTTATATATATATATATTATTTTATTTATCTGGGCAAGAACTAGCCACTTGGGGTCCTGTGTGTGAGGAGTGCTTGGGCCCCGCAGATCGCCAGTTATTATTTGAGATCCTTCTTCTTTGTTCTTTTCCTCTCTGCGCTATTCCTCCCTTTCCACCTGTCTTGTCCCTCTTTTCGCACCTATTTGACTTCCTCCACGCCTGATTTGTGCGAATTGCATCAAAAGGTATTGTTTTTGATAACTATATATTACAGGTTTTAGGTGACAGTGTGACTGCTTTGAAAACATGGACACATTATGCAATTTCCAGGAAATCACTGGAAATGTACAATGTAGTTCGCAGAAGGATTTTCAGTTCAGATATCAGTGCTAACTGTTTCGAAAACAGGTGGAGGGATTATGGGGTGATTGGCAATGGCTTTTGACACCAAAGTAGAAAAATAAAATTCACTTAAATTTTTTCTCACTCTCATTTACATGGTTCGTTTTAGTCTTGTAGATCATTCAATACACACACAAGCACACAGTATTTATTTATTTATTTATTTATTTATTTATTTAAGATCTTTGCATTGATTCAATTATTAATGGATCTTTCTCATTAAACCTCTAGACCTCCCTAGAAAACTACCAGTTATGCATTTAGACAGGAAGTCACGCCTGATTAGTTATGTCCCGTATCCTTAAAGGATATTTTCTAAACTGATCTGAACCATCTGTGTACAGATACAATGCGAATGATGCAGCTGCTTAAGGAAATTATTCTTACACAAGACGTAACACCATGTTTTATGTACTCGGGTCCGACGTGTGTTTGTGTTGTACATTTATTTGTGTGTGTGATTACACCAGCCTCAGTGGATAGATCTACATTAACCATTAAACCAGCCTGGCCTTGCGTTTCTGCACTCACGGGCTTATACATGACATATTACTGCAGACCAATTATGGAAGACAGTAAGAGGGCACTCTTAATTAGAGGCACACTCTTCCTGGTAAAATTTTAACTTAATTCTCTCTCTCTCTCTCTCTCTCTCTCTCTCTCTCTCTCTCTCTCTCTCGATCTCTTACCACATTCAATACTGCATACTAAGTTACAAAAAAAAACCCCTGTTAATAAAGATGAAATAGTCTGTGGCAGTAGCGTTTATTTTGTGCCGTTCTCCCAGGAAGCATATACGAATCATGTTCCTATTGGAACCCTCAGTGCTTCAACAGCAAGCTTGCTTTCCGGGAGCTACAACATATATAAGGTGCGCCGTAGGCATTGTGTTTAAAGGTTAATGGCAATAGTTGATATACGAGTTTTTGGAGGCTGCACATCCTGTTCTTAGATTACAGTTTCTGACTCCAAAATTCTTGTCTGTAGTTTAAGTAAATATCTAGAGAAGACCTCTGTTGTTATTGTTATTCTTCTTCTTCCTTCAGCTGCTCCTGTTAGGGGTCACCACAGTTGATCATTGGTCTGCATATTTGATTTGGCACAGTTTTTTTACACCAGATTCCCTTCCTGACTCAACCATTCCCAATTTTATCCGGGCTTGGGAACGGCATTGGGAGTGCACTGTCGTGTGGAACACCAGTAGCCGGGGTTGGTTCCCTGGCCGAGAATCGAACCGAAGCTGCGGCGGTGAGAGCGCTGAGGCCTAACCACTAGTCCTCCAGGGATCCTCAAAGGAGACATATGTATTGTGCTATTATTGTCATTTCAGTGGAAGTTGTGTAGCAGCACTGGGGTCCCTCATTCAATCCTGAGCTCAAGTTACGGTCTGGGTTGAGTTTCTCCCCGTGTCCGCGTGGGTTTTCTCCAGCTTCCTCCCACACCGCCCAAAAAACAGTGTGAATGAGTGTGTGTGTATGTGTGTGTGTGTGTGTGTGTGTGTGTGCATCGTGCCTTGTGATGGACTGGCTTCTCATCCACGGTGCACAGTGTTCCCAGGACTCTGGATCCACCACATCACTGATTAGAATGAAGCGGTTAATAAAGATGAATGAAGGAGATGAATGAATGGTGTACCGCATGAGGGGTGAAAGGATCAAAGGATTTTAAGAATGAATTGATTACAATAGATTGAGTTGATTAAAATGCAAGCGAGTTAAAAACGTTAACTGATTTAACGTCCATTTAATTTTAGAAATTCAAGATTTAATTAAAACAGAACAGATTCATTAAAATAGGAGCCGTGCTCATTATTTATCCTTCAGGATTTTTCATTTAACCACAAAACCACCACTAACATGCAGGGGGGGGTCAGAAGGGTGGAAGGAACAAATGTTCTTTGATTAAAAAAAAAAAAAAACAAAGGTGATGAAAAAGCATGTGAATTAAAAACTCAGTTGCCATTAGAAATTTAATGATAATCATCTCTCATTGTATTGGGTAATTTCTGTTTAATCATTTAACAAGCCATTCCTCATTCCAGAGCGGCTATTTTTGCTTTTGCTCATTTTTATTATTGTTGATTCCAACTTTATAAATTTGGGGCTGTGCTGTAATAGGAAACTCATCAGTGACGGGGTGGTGTAACAGCTCAATCCCGAAGTGTCTTATTCCTCGTCCATATCAATTTGCCATAGATTAAGATTTGCTCATTTATTAATGAACGACATGTTGCGCTTTTATCAGTTTACAGTTACCTTTAATGTTGTGAAACATCCTTGAGACATTATCTCCTCTTTCCGTTGTTCCTCTTTCTTTTGCTCTTTCTTGAAGTTAATCAGAAAAAAAAGCGCAGCATGTCACGTTACCAAGAAACCGGAAAGCGCGAACTCTTCTGTCCTGCGGAAAACTTACTGAGTGTGAGAGCTGACACTGGAGACTCCTTCCATAAATGTTAAATAATCATCTCCTTACAGAAAACTTCAATATATTAATGACTATATGTCATATACACCATACATGTCATTACAACGTCGCATTAGAATAAGCACATTTTTGTACATAAACATGCGATTTGCTTTAAAACCGAGCAGCCAGAACTACTGTCTGAGACACTCTCTGTCCAATCAGATCTGAGAATTCATCAGCACTGTGATAGTTTAAATTGTGGGAGGTTTTGGGGCACAAATGTTAACCAAGGGGGTGAAAAGAACAGTGGTGATTAGTCAAGGTGACACACTGACTGAGGCAGAAGTCACAAAATGACAAATTAATGCATTTTATAAAATGACGTTTAATCGCCGTTCTTTCGAATACTTGTTACTTTCCTTCTCTGTGACCGCCGCTGCGTGCTGGAGGCCAGAACGCGGTGCTCTGTATTCATCTTTGCTAGTGTTACCCTTTAGAGCACTGTGGGAGACGTGTGCGTCCATGAGCGATGGCATGAAGCCTGCAGATGATGTGTATCCATTCTTACAGCTCTTTAAGGGTTAATGAACAGCTGCCAAATAAATGTTTGTATGCACGTGTGCGTGCATATCTGCAACTAAATATGCGATCATGTGGCAGAAATTATGCATGTATGTGTGTGTATGTGTGTGTGTGTGTGTGTGTGTTTGTGTGTGTGTGTGTGTGTGTGTGTGTGTGTGGGCTAGGATCCCCTGTTAATGTTACACTTTTGCCTTTTTCACTTAAAATGGACTGCTTGCATAAGTGAGTATTACATGTTCCTTTTATCACTAAGACATCTTTTAAAGAAGTACTTGCACACGTTCTTAGGTTTCCTGCAATCCCTTACTCTTTCTCTTTCTCACTATGCTCGGTGTATGCGGTATGTCTCCATCCATATCCACTAGCACCTCTCCGATATCCTTGTTAGCTGAAGCAGGTGATGATCTCGAGCTAAACGTGTATCTCTAGTAGGAGAACACCAATAGTTATATCAGTATAAGGCTTGATTTTGTTTGGCATTGACTTCAGATTATTTGCTGACACCAAATGTCTCAGGGTGTAGCTTCATGCGGCTCCGTGTCAGGTGATTACACAGAGTGAAAGAGATTTGAGCTCCAATTGCACTGCTACTTTTCAGCCTCTGTAACACAACAGCAGCAGGGATCGAGAAGCCGTACGTAAAATACAGTCGCCGGCGTAATAAAACGTGAACGAGGTGGATTATTAACTCTATTGTTTGGAATGGAAAAGAAATTAAAACGTTAATAGACTTTCAAAGCACAAATTTCTGTACACAAAAGGACAGATCCCATACGTTTAGTGTATATTTGTTTGGGGTTTGTGTGTGTGTGTGTGTGTGTGATGCACAAATGGTTACAGCTTTTTACCATTTTTTGGTATTCAGAAGAAACATAACACTTAAAACAAACACAAAAACAAAGTTAAAAATCCTGAACGCACACGTCTATCCGTGCTTTCGGTGTGTTTTTATAGTCGTTTGCCCCCCACATCGCTGTTATTACGTCATTGATGAGACCTCGTGATACAACGCATTGCTCAACCATATTTGTCAAGCTTTTGACAGAGATCAGATTTTAGCCTCCTGTCTAGTCGTCGCTGACACCAGAGCCTTGTGAAGGGTCATGTTGTGTTACTATGTTTATGACTAAGGAAGTCTCAGAGGCAGACTCCCATTTGCAGTCAGTGGCAGAGCGTATAATTATATGCTGATCTGATCATAATGAGCTGCAATATGAGAGTATGGTGAGGGTTGAGGAAGTATCAGCTTCATCAGTTATCTAATGACCCTTTTATGACCCCTTTGTAAACCTACTGGGTTCATCGAGTCCTGGGACATCTCTCTCTCTCTCTCTCTCTCTCTCTCGCTCTATCTGCACTTTTCTTTTCTCTTACCCCTTATGCATTGCCCCAACCTGCTCTTTACTTCTCCTTCCAATCTGGTGGGCATCTGCAGGGGGATTAACCGTGTCATTAAACACAGACCACTCACCCGGTTCCTCCGCGCCTAGCTTCAGCGCCCCAACTTTCCCTGCCATTCTCAGTTCCCTCGGGGACGGAGTGGGTAGCACCAGGCTGAGCGAGGGAGGGATAGAGGGTTGGAAGCATCCCGTTTTAGATCTCCCCCAGGGGGGATGCGGGCCATCTCAGACCCACAGGGCAGATCAGGGAGGCAGACTCCCCTGAGACCTGGAACACCCCCCTCCCCTCTTCTTTTGTCTTTTAGAGGCGGGAGAAACAGTGGAGAAGCTGAGGGGAGAAAGAGAGTGGGAGGGAAAGAGTGAGGGAAAGGAGGGAAAGACTGAAACAGGTGTGAAGGAGAAATGACAGGTTAGGGTTAACATCCAGACAGGAGTATCGAAAGAAGAATAGAGGCTGATCTGAGCGCTTTGTGGAGTTGATTTATTGTATATACTAGATATGTGTTAACGTGTGAGAGGAGGAAAAGCTTTTCAAAAGTTTGTCAAACGTGTGCCAAAATGTTGAGAAAGTTGAGAAATTAGCCAACACAAGGTTTATTGATTGTGTATTATGGTTTATTGATGATTATGTTTTTTTCTAAGCATCTAATAGGACAGAATAGAAAGATTCTGTGTTAATCACGTGTTAATCAGTCAAATTATACCAGGGCCAGATTTAAAAATAATACCAATATTTCTTCACATATATCATATATAGTTGATTCATATTATTTGTAAGAATGGTTTCATGGTTAGCTTCCTTTTGTCTCATCTCATATTTTTTCATTGCTATCCCCAGTGTCCCAGAACTGTTTTTTTTTTTTTATAGATTCGTAATATCCCCTTCACATATTCATTTTAAGAACACTGTTTAGGCACCCAGGTGAAATTCCATCCACCTTGTGAGTCTCTGCGTGTGAAAGCCTGTCCTTGTGGGAAAGTGTGGGTCTTGACGCTGTTCTGTGGACTCAGCGACATGCTGAATGCTAAGTCCATTCTGCTGCGCGTTGTGTGCGGCGTGGAGAACAGCGCGCCCTCGTCCGCTGATGGACTGGAGAAGCCGTGGCTGCGATGGTGCCGCTCTGAGCTCGGGACGTGCGAACGCTGAGGAGTTGACGCTGCCTTGGGAGGGGTGAAGTGTCCGGTAGGAACTTCCATACCTTGAAGCGAGCCCGTAGATGTGACGGTGTACATCCGTGACGCGCCAAGAGTCAAATAATCTGCGCTATCGTCCATGCTGTGGCCGAAGCCACATGACGACTCTATGGCACTGCTGTATTCGCAGTGGCTGTCCGAATAAGGGCTGTACATGGTGCCGTCCTGCACCGCAGGGCTGAAGTGGTCGGTGCTCGGCGCTGGAGAGCTGAAGGAAGGAGTGTGCTCTGTTGTAGGGCTGCCGAAACTGCTGTCTGTGTTGATGGTGTCTTCGTCCTGCAGTCCCAGCGTTTCCAGAACCCAGGAGTCCAGCGGAGGCGTGGCAGCCACCTCGTCGGCGGAGCAGAACTCCAGAGAGAGGTTACGGCACGTCCGCTTTCCCTCGCCGCCCTGCAGCAGCCGACTCACATTGAGGAAGTCTCGCTCTTCGTGTAGAGCTCTTTTCCTGTGCCGCACGTCTGCGCTTCTCTGAACAGAGAAAAGCCTCTGCGTGAGACGGAGAACGAACAAATTAAGGACCGGTTACTGATTACTTAATTAATTAAAACTGTTTTCGAACCATAAACGTGCAAATGAACTGAACATACCTTTGACTTGTCTTCAAGAGACTTCACATATGATGAGTTTAGAAACTCTTTGAGTTTGTTATTCTCTTCCTGGAGTCTCGCGAGTTCTTCTTCTTTCTGCATCAAGGTGTCCTGAAGCTGATAAGAAAACCAGTGTTAGCATTTTCACTTAAATATCGGCTATGTGTCGCTCTTTTGTTCCATGAGGAATACAGCGTGCTGTAGCGGACCTGCTTGTTCCGCTGGAGGTGAGGGGACAGTTGGTCGGGCCAGACGGAGTCATGCAGAGCACCGTGCGCTGGAACCAGCTGTGGGACTGAAAGATGCAAAAGTGGGAGGGTACAGAGTTAAAATCGTGCCATTACAAATTTGACAAAAATCTGAATTTGAATGCTATTATTTTGAATTTGTATACTGGGAAAAAAATTCAGGATTTGCAAAAAAAAGCAATCTAAAATCTGAAACTTAAGGAAGTGTGATCGAAATTCAAAATTGAAGCATGTGTATAATCAGTTTCTAAAAATCCTTTCTAAAAGATTTCTAAAAAAATTCACATTTTTAGAATCGCTTTAAAAATGACTTGCAGACAAAAGCACACACACACAAACGCTTACTGCCGCACGGTAAATGTACAGTGAGAATATGGACACAGGATCTTTCAGATGGTATGAAACAAAATCTGAACTACGATGGTGCATCAAATGAAAATCTTAAAAGTGCAACATAAATTAGAATTGAATCAAATTTTTGTTCCAGAGGAATCCGAACACTGAACAAGTGCATCCAAAGAAATGGAGATTATGTAGAAAAACACACACACACAGCACACTTTTGTGACACCTATTTGCAATAAACAATACAAAATCTTTTTTAAAAAAAAAAAGGAGGAGAAGGTGGTTTTCATTTGACTCGCTCTCGTAATAACGCGTAATATCATTCAAATTTAGATTTATGTCTACAAATTCAAATTTCTGATGGCATTATTCTCTATTTATAATCTCTCTACAACTCCAACTCCAACATGTCACCCAGTCAGTCAGTCTTATGTTTCAAATAAGACTCATTAAGACTCATTAAAGGGAGGATAGAGGCGTTCTGCGTTCGACTGCTTTTGCCTGCAAAGTTCCCCAAAAAGCAAATCTAAAAAAAAAAAAAAAAAAAAAAAAGTGTTTTGAATCTGAAACGTTCCCTCACAAAGCATGACATTTGGTTTCAGATTTCAGATTGCTTTTTTTGGCAAAGCACAACATTCCTTTTCAGATGGTACGATACAAATATCTAAACACAAGCGCGAGTCAAGTGAAAACCTTAAAAGTGCGACGTAAATTACGTTTTTGTTCTAGAGGAATCCGGACACTCGATAAGCGCTGGAACACTTGAACGAAATGGAGATTGTGCAGAAAACTGATGCACTTTTCTAACATATTCGCAATAAACAAAGCAAATTTTTTTTTAAATTAAGGTTTTCATTTGACTCACCACCATATTTTTCAAATCCCTAATGGCAGTGTTCTCTGTCTATAATCTCTCTACAACTTCATACCACCGCAGTCATGAATTACGGTATGAAAAAAAAATGTTGTTATCTTCTTTTAATATGGCGGATAACAAGAAAAAAAAAAGGTTCTAACATTTTAAATAAAATTCGTTAAGATTCATTAAAGAGGAGAGAGGAAGCGTTCTGTGATGGACTGCTTCTGCCTGGGAGTTTAGATATTTTGAAATCAAATTTAAAAAAATTTATAAAAGAAAGAAAGAAAGAAAGAAAGAATGAAAGAATGAATGAATGAATGAATGCTTTGTAGAAATTGATTATAATTCATTCTGAATTTCAAATGCACATTTCAGTTCAAAATTCAATTTCAGAGACTTAGATCCAAAATCTAACTCTATAACTGGTGCAGTATTGTAACTCAACTTTATAATAATAATAATAATAATAATAATAATAATAATAATAATGCTATTACATAACAGAGATTAAAAACAAATTCCTTGATTTAAGTAGTGACTCCGGAGCTCTTTCTACAGTAACAGGGCAGAGAAACACAGCAGCCGGCGGAAGTGAACTTCGACACGGCGAGGCTGAGTGCGTGAGTGGCGCGCAACAGCCGGGAAAAAGCTCTCGCGCCTCTCATCCCGCACTTTGGTGCCACTCACGCTCGCGCTGGCAACCCGCGTCGTCCAAGCGACC
>JAKKZJ010000014.1:1388783-1401614 GCA_033441845.1 Pangasius mekongensis
TTGTCTCAAAGCAGCTTTACACAAACAAAAGTAAAGTGAAGTGTGTGTGTGTGTGTGACGTCTCTGATGAGCAAGCAGGGCGACGGGGGCAAGGAAAAACTCCCTGAGATGGTGATAGGAAGAAACCTTGAGAGGAACCAGACTCAACAGAGAAGCCATCCTCATATGGGTTTACACTGTATTTGATTTGTATAACACTTTTCACAACAGATATGATCACAAAGCAGCTTTATAAAAATCAGGATTTACACTTAAGAGCAAACCAGAGTCAGCAGTCGCAAGAATAAAATCCCTGAGATGCCATAAACAAGAAACCTTAAGAGGAAGCAGACTCAAAAGGCAACCCTTCACTTCTGACGGTGGGATTGTAAATCATTACAGTATCCAGTCATATAAAGAAAAGGCAAACAATATTAATTGTATAGAAAGGATTTTGAATATTCAATATGAGCATATTGTGAATTCTGGGATGAGCATCAGAAGGTTTTTATGATTACAGCATCAGTTGTTAGAAGGTACACCTTCAGCTAAGATTATTCCCTAAAGCAGGAAGTTTTTTAGGGTGTAATTAGGGATGTAACCAAATACGAATATGTTATTTGAATTGAACAGATAATGCCTTCTAAATAGATACATGTTTGTGTTTAATCGCCTTTCAAAATGTCCCCTGTCACTTCCCAGCAGAGCCGGATGGTTAAGCTCATGTACTGGTCAGGTTTAACAGGTGAGAGCTGGTTGAACTGGTATTCCAGCCTAGTGACTTATGATTAAGTTATGATCTGGTGTAACAGCTTGGTGAAGCTGGTGAAAGCATTTTTAAAATAGTGTACCAACTTGTTGAAGTTGGTGAAGTTGAACTGATGTTCCAACTTGACGAAACTGCCAAATCATCGGGAAACTGGTGGACCAGCTTGGGGAAGCTGGGAAAACCATGGTAAAGCTGTTGAGTTGTGGTTAAACTGGAGGACTAGTGTGATGAAGCTGGTGAAAGCACGGTTAAACTGATGTACCAGCTTGGGCAATCTGGCCAAACCATGGTGAAAGTGGTGTACCAGCTTGGTGAAGTTTTCTACCAAAAAAATAGTGAGGTAACGTACGGACACTGTGATACCTCGATGCACTGTCAATATCTTTAATGGTAACAAAACTAATTAAAAAAGTTTTTTTTTTAAATATGTGTAAACCACCTTGATTAATCATTACAAAGGATAAAGGACAACATTTTCCACCATAACGTTAGAATACCCCATATAGTTCTTGTAGTTACATTACCTTATTACTACCTTATTACTAAAATCAGTTAACCTATCACGTTACAGAACAACACAACAGAAACCTAGCCTAGCAGAAACCAACATAGGGCCTGTTAAACCAGGCTCAAATTCAAGCTTAACCAGTTCAGGATCCACGCTGGTCTAAACTGGATTTTCCAGCAAGGATTTGTATATTTGGAACGTATTCCTGAAAGGGCCATCACTGACAATTTGGCAGTGATTTATCTAATTGCATAAGCAATGAATTGGTGGTAATTAAACAACTAGGCCTATTTTGCCTGTAATAATAATTAAAATATAGAATTTGAAGCCAGACTGGGCTATTATATCTGATTATATCGATTGTATATTGTGCTGAATTTTGTCACAACACACTCTTTTGAGATATCGCCGCTATCATGACATCTTTTTCTTACTTTGTTTTTAAATAATTACAAACTCTGATTGGAAGCAGCTGATCTTATTTAAAAATGTTGTACTTAACATTTAAAATTATAAAATGTATTTTTTTTTCTTAGAATTTCTTAATACTGTTTCTAATATTTATCCATTGTAGCTGAAGTATTTTTTTTTAGTAGTTTAATTTATCATAGTTTTTTTTTTTAATGCAAAACTATTGGAAGTTTGTTAGCAAACCTAATCCTCTCAAACTACTACTGTCTACTTACAACCAAAATACATTACTGCGCGCATTACATACACACAATTTAAAAAATATTAAATTTTTTAAACTCGGAACTTCCTAGGTAGCAAAATGACATTGGCCCAACTTCTATTTTATGTGGCTATGTTGGCCCCATGTTAGTTTCTGCTAGACTGTGGGTCTGACCTGTTAAGCCTATAGAGAGCTGCTTTAATTAAAGGCAGAAATGGCAGCTTGGGTAATTAAGGGCAGAGCTGTTTGTCAGGTGCCCCATTGTGATATGAATGGTGGTTTTTCACTCCCCACCTTCCCTAATGCCCCAGCTTACTCCCTCGCTGTCTGTCAACCTGCCTGCCTGCCTGTCTGTCAATCTGTCTGTCTCTAAGGCCCATACGCTGACATGCAGATTAAAAAGCTACGAAAAGTTAAAAGAAAACTAGTGCTACACTTTTCTTAAAGCCAGCGAAATCACAATCACTGATTGACCGGTGCTGTTCTTTAGGATTATTTGGGAGTCCAAATCACTATATGTCTCTCTCACATTTTTCGAAGTTTGTAAAAGACAGTTGCTCGGCTCTGTTTCTTTCAGTCGAGTTACGTCCTGCTAGATTTTGGGTCCCACAGACATTCTGCACTAAAGTTTGTTCAATAATCACGCTTTCCTACTACACACACTCCTTACTTCTTATCTCCCACCTCAGTCCCAGTTCTCCCTCCCTCTTCTTGGAGCAGTTGGGCAGTTAATTGCTTCCACTCTGGGCTGGTAATGAGAGTACAGGTGGAGATACCTGGGCAACGAACCCAGCGCCTCCCCCCCCCCAGCCCAGCTGTCCTGCAGCCTGGGCCCTTTCTGCCTTAAACACTCCCACAGAGAGCCCTAATGACCAGCCGACCCTGTTCAGGGTTTGTTGGCCAACAACCAGCATCCACTGGGGGCCTGCAACCTATGCCTCCTGTGGACCCAATGACTGTGAATCACATATCGGCGTAAAAGTCAAAACAAAGTCATCACTCTTGACTTCTTCACAGGGGTCCTTTTTTTTTTTTAACCCCGTTAACTTATCCTCCCCCTTCTTAAACCCTCATCTCATTATTAACACTCTCCCCCTTTAGAGAATTACACTGGAGATTACACTCCAGACGCGTGGAGAAGCAGACTCAGTGGCCTTACTACACGCGGCAATGCTTAAGCCTCTTTTACGTGAACAATAGTCTCCAGCAGAGCCTATCCTGCCAATTAAGCCCAGGGCTCTCTCCAGCTCTCCAGCCTGCCCTGACTGCTGCACTCCTTGCCTAGTCGCGTCGCATCGGCCCCCTGCCAGGTTCAGGCATGCTCCATACACACACCTCAACTCTAAATATGCTCCTTTTGTGTGTGGGAAGGAAGGCATATTGGTTTGGGCAGGACGCGCGTGGGCCCCCCACAGATAGAACTTGCCGCCAAGTGGCATCAAAGCGCCGCCGGATGACTCCAAGAGTTTTCCTCACCTCACCTTCTGCAAGTTCATGTTCCTTCTGGCACCCCGATTTACAAAACACTTCCTGGCTATAAGATACAAATTAGTCATTTCGTTTTTTGTTGTTTTTTTTTTGCTTCTGTGAATGGCATATTGCAGATTAGATTGTACTTTTTTTTTTTTTTTGGTAAAATGATCATGGAAAATAATATGTTCATTTTTAACAGCATCCTTCAGTGCAATGAATTCAGTGCTCAGTTGAAAAAGAGGTCGTGTGACTCTGTGGGTTAGGATTGTAGACGTTTAAGAAGGGAATGTTCGGTGAGTATTCCTGCCAGTCAGTAAATCCTGTATCTGAGTGGATTCTCTCCTGGAAGAATTTGGCTTTTCTGATGGAAATACTGGATTTCATTCGAATATGTCAAATTTAGGGCTGGTACCTCATTCCTTCCTACTGACTTTTACTTCTGCATAACTAAACCTAACGTTACACACATGGCCCCGAACGAGGCAGACATTATATTAATATCCTGTGACTCAAAAATCATTAAAAAAAGGGGTTTAATCATCTACACATGTGGTACATACCTGCTTGATGATGGTGTGAATAATATAATGATATATATAGTTTTATATTCTTTAACTTTTTGAACAAAAAGTGAACATGAATGTCGTACGCCGACAAGGACAGGTAATCCCGCAGGGCTTTTGTATTTACAGTGATCCCAGTTTCTGGTAGTCGGTAGGTTTCTGTAGGTGTGTGTGTGTGTGTGTGTGTGTGTGTGTTGTGCATGTGTGCAAAGCATGAGTGAAGATTACAGAAATGCGATCCTTCCTGAACCCTGCCACTTTACTTACATGGCAGTGTTTCATTTCGCGTCTTTATCAATGAGACCATTAGATGGTCAGTGAAAAGTAGGATTGCGATGGAATGTTTAAAACCTTCCTCCTCGCCCAGTCACTTTCAGCGCCTTCAATATAAACTTTTACCTGCCGCCCCAAAGCCGGCTCATGTGACACCCAGTGCCACGCAGCACGCCCCAACACCCACTCACTGCCCTTCTGAAACAATAGACCTGCTGCCTAAAGATGACCTCATGTTCTGTTGAATGACTGCTTGCTTTGGTCATGTGACCTAGCTATAAAAATTCCTTCTGGACAAAAACGTTCTGCAGGAGCATAAGAGTGTGTGCAGTAAAAAGAGAGAGTTTTTGGAAGAGTGACGGATGACAGAGCAGAAGGAGAGCAACGTATTTGTTTTCCTATAACTTCATAAAATTCCCAGCTTGCTTTCAAAGGTCTGGATTAGTTCATGGCTCTGAATAACACTCATCAGTTCATGATTTGATTCGTATTGGTGCTTCCCAACGATGATCGTTTTCACCATTGACTTTTCAGGGGGAAAGAAATGAAAATTACGCTCTGGTACAACAGATTATTATATAAATTATTTACGTAATGAGCTGCCAGTTGGTGGTCACCCCTGACCTGAAGTGTTCCTCCACATGGGGCATGTCACCTGACCAGTGGAGATTTGCCAGTTTCCAGCAACTGATTATTGCCCATACAATGCAAAATAGTCATTACCTCTCAGTCATGGAATTCATAATACATAAACAGGGAAGGAACGGCAAGAAACGTTCACACTTTTTCACGCAGGTGCATTTGGGTTTAAGTGAGTATGCAGGATTGGGTTACATTCTGGAAAAGTGAAAGAGAGGTATTTCTCTCTAATAGTTTTATGCCCTCTGCTGTTCTCTAAAAAAAAATATGTAATATGTTCTGATCCGCAAAAGAATGTTAAACACTTTAAAATCTGCCCTAAAATGTTACCCTGTAAAAGTTACCCTGTAAATCTACAGTAATTTACCAACAGCACAGTTCACACGTAGTTACCGTAATTAACATTTACAGCATTCTTACAGTAACGTTTGATTACACTGATGGCACATTGTACTGTCTTGTTAAATAGAACAGAAAACTGTATTTTTAAAGGACTACATATTGGTAATTGCATATCACTGTGAAACAGGGGTTCTCAAAGTTCTCAAACACTTAAAAAAAAAAAAAAAAAAAGTCCAAAACACCTCTTTGTATGGATTAATTTTCTATTCAGATATAAGGTTCGTTATTTAAATTTCCTGTTAACACTTACGTTTTAGCAGCTGTAAACACTCGTCCCATCACCAGCCTCTGTTTTTTTTTAATCTTTCTTGAATGTAATAATATATATATATATAGGTTGTCATGTTGTCATGTTCTGTCCTGAAGAATTTTCCATGATGGAAAACGTCTTGATCACTACAAAGAGCTGACACTGGAGACTCCTTCCATAAATGTCAATTCATTAAACATCTCCGTACAGAAAAACTCACCATATCAACAACTGCACGTTTTTCTTCGTTAAATAACGGCACGTTTTCATTGTTCTATCATTGTAGATATAGACTATGTGGAGCGTCCGCGGTACAAGTCCTCGTGTATGAGTTGTTACTATGGAAACCATACCGTATTAAAAAAAGAGTGCATTAATATAAACGTGTCATTTATGTTACTGTCAGAGAAAATGAATCCACACCTACTGAGCTGAGAATTCAACAGTGCTGTGGTATAATAACAAAAGAAAAAGCGAATTAAAAATAAATAACAATTAAATAATAGACATTAAGGTGGATCTTTTAATAGAATATGAGTATAGAAGAAGTATGAAGATGTCAAATTCTACAACAAGAAACTGGACAACGAGAACAACAGCGAGTCACTGAATCGAACAAACGCAAGGTTAATGTGACGCAGTGCCTGATTTACTAATCGTGATTTTATTAAAGAAATCAGAATGACTCATCGATGTACTAGAATCAAATGACATTAAGTTACTGGGGGAAAAAAATGTTTTAAATAAAGTTTAGACTTTATTCAGAGTTTCATGTTACATTAATAGTAGCATTAAGTCTAAAAGTTTAAGTGTCCCAGCCACAAGTGTGGAAAATAGTGTTTGCATGTATGAGGTGTGTGTGTGTGTGTGTGTGTGTGTGTGCCAGGTGTCCCCACAAGAATAGGAACAGTTGAGTTTTGACCTTATGGGGGACATTTAGCTGATCCCCATAAGGAAAAGTGCTTTTTTTCCCCCCAAAAAACTGCAGCTTTTATTTATTTATTTATTTATTTATTTTAATTAGTGCTTTGTGTGTGTGTGTGTGTGTGTGTGTGTGTGTGTGTGTGTGTGTGTGTGTGTGTGTGTGTGCGTGCCCTGGTGGGTGTTCGGCAGGGATAGGAAGGATAGCAATAGCTCAATTTTGAAGGTGTGGGGACATTTTTAGCTTTTTAACAAACCTGCATGTTTAAAAAAAAAAAAAAAATACATCCTTTTGTTTACTGAGGTTAAGGTTAGGGTTAGATTTAAATCTTAGCATATCATTATTTGCATGAATAACATCCTCACAAGGATAGTAAGACCGTGTTTGTGTGTGTGTGTGTGTGTGTGTGTGTGTGTGTGTGTTGAGGAGGTGGGTGGTTGCACATATGCACAAGACCTTTGTCCAGTCACAGTGCTCAGCACTTGCTTTGAGGGGGCCGTGGCAAGAGCCCAGGATTCAGCCGAAACATCACTGCAAAACCAGTCCAAAACACAAGCCCTAATCTGAATGAATGCATGAATGAATGAATGAATGGATGAATGAATGGATGAATATTCTTTCCAGCATTCCAGTTCCCCAGGTTTTGCAAAGTAATGTGTGTTAATTTAATCATGTCCTTCACTGGACTGTGTGCTCTCTGAACTATCTCTGATTTCTCCTTCATTTAGAAACCCAGAGACATACAGCTACATCAGCTGCCACCTCTAAATGCATCCCACAGAACTCTCACATGGTTAAAGTATAAACGTTAAGTTTGGATGCATAACTACTTACTAAAATACATTATGATTCAAAACTATATTTCTACACAGACATTAACTTTAACTTTAACACTCACATTTGTCTTAGAAACAAATTTCAAATGATCATAATGTCTTGGAGGGAAAAGAAGATCTATATATACACAGTATATATATATATATATATATATATACACACACACACACACACACACACACACACACACACACACACACAGTGTGTCCTCTTGAACCTAAAAAGAAAACTTTATTTCTTTCTGGCCTTCACTTGTCAAAAACGAAGTTAATGTCAAGTCCTATCTCAGACAGAACTGCATAATGCAAAGTGAAAACCAAACAAACACAGAAACAGCTTGAAGTTGGGCATGCGTTAAGAATGTGTGTGTGTGTGTGTGTGTGTGTGTGTGTGTGTGTGTGTGTGTATGTATCAGAGAGAGAGAGAGAGAGAGAGAGAGAGAGAGATAGAGAGAGAGACTCGACATAAACAGTGCCAACATCTGGACAAGGGCCAAGCCTGGAGGGGTGACACTGTAGAAAGAGGGTCCTTATTGCTTTTTATCAAAAAAAAAAAAAAAAAAAAAAAAAAAAAAAGAATAAAACCCAGAAGCTGGAAAAAAAAAAAAAAACTCTCAGTCACACGATTACTCACAATAACCCCAGTGAACAAATGTCCAGCTTGTTTTTAATTTACGTGGATGATTCCATAATTAGCTTTTCATCGTTTCTTTGCTGGCAGCATTTTGCTTTTAAATGAGTAACAGGGTTGAGTTTTGTTTTTTTTTCAGCGTAGAATTGCCAAATTGTCAGGGATTTGTTTGAGGAGATGGATGCAAGTGCAGATTTTACTGAAGTAAAGTGCAGTCAGATAACCAAAACAGTGAAAACAAGGATCAGAACCAGAACAGAGAATTCTACGCAAAGACATCCAGACAACAAACGGGACTGTGGAAGCCACAACAACACACAACACACGACAACAACCGAAGCCTGACAACCAGGTGCTGAAACACAGGAACTTATATACTGGTGTTAATCAGGTTGCAACGAGACACAGGTTGCATGTGACATGCTGGGGCTGATGGGTAATGTAGTTCAGTTCAGCTCCCCTTTGGCACCGTCATGACATAAATACACAAAATGTAGAAAACCTGCATCCACACTAATGGCATTGAGGGCATTCTAATGATTTGCTTGTTTTAAATTGTTTTAATTAATAATGTAATTAGTGTAACAGGGTTGTACTTTCATTGTGCCCTCATCAGTCAATATCACAATATCACATCAGTCAAAAGAATGAACTCATTTTCTTCTTCTCACCATCCTCAGGAAATTCGTACGATGCAGCTTCGTGTTGGATCACACACATACTGTGACGGTATTTATTAGTTTGTTAAATGAATTTACTAGAAAATAAAACTCAAAATGATCCAGTATAGACTTGGAAAGAGGGTTTTACACTGCTCCTGACACTTTTATTAGAGGACATAACTGACTTAGGACTCGTTTTCTGATTTGTGGACGGCTGTTTATCATCTGCTGCCGACTGCTGGCCGTAAACCACATTGTCACTTTTTACACAATTTCTAAAATAACGTCCCACTTCGGACGTAAACGACATTTTAAACACGTTTCAGACAAATAATTTCAACCAGTAATAAAACCTCTTCAGCGCTTACACGATATAATCATTAAAACACTCCAAATGTCTTATTATTGTTGCATTAATACTTGAATCCATTTAACATCTCATGCTTAAAACATCCTTTTCTACAAGTCCTCTCTTATAGGTCTTTTTAAAAAAAAAATAAAAATGTACATTTTTACTTCCTGAAAATTACCTCTTACCTGAAAATATTCACCCCATTAAATATGTGGAATAATCCACAAGTCATAAGTCACATGTTCAGCAGGATGTTTCATTACTCGAATTTTCTGAAGATCACAGGAAGAAGAAAATTAAATTCGTTCATTCTTTTTTAAATTTATTTATTTATTTTCGGTTAAAATGTGATACTGACTGATGAGGTCGCTTTCAAAGTACAAGCTTGTTACCCGTGATTGTATAATATTATATAAATATATACTTCTATGTGAGCGATAAAAGGAACCCAAAATGTTTTGACTTATTATCTCATTATCTCAGTGTCTACTTGTTTTGACTTATTTCTTTATTTCAGCCTATTTCCGAATTTCAATTTTATATTTAACACCCTACAATCTATCAATAAGACTAATTTAATAATGAATAATAATGAATATTAGCTTATAGTAATAATAATTCTTATTCCGAATGATGTCTCCCAGATAGTAAGTAAGTAAGCCAGACGTTGCTTTAGCGGAATTCACATACTTACCGGACACTTTAATAGGAACACCCGTACCTCTTCACATTCATGCAATTATTCAGTCAGCCAATCATGAAGCAGCAGCGCAGTACACAAAAACAGGCAGATGCAGAACATCACCTGGTATTTTTTCTTTTTTTAATCTCCAGCTGTCTAGTTTGGGTGAGTCTGTGCCCACTGTAGCTTCAGGTTCCTGTTCTTGCCTGACAGGAGCGGAACCCGATGTAGTCTTCTGCTCCTGTAGTCCAGTCGCCTCATGGTTCAATATATTGTGCATTCTGAGATGCTTTTCTGCTTACCATGGATGTAAAGAGTGGTTATTTGAGTTACCATAGCCTTCCTTCCTGTCAGCTCGAACCAGTTTGGCCATTCTCATCATCAACATGGTGTTTCTGCGTACAGAAAATCGCTCCTACCATCAGAAACTGACTTCTCAATTGTAAATCTTTAAGTCAACACTTAGTGGCCAGTGTATATCAGTGAGAGACTAATCAGGTTTGTGAGATTCTCTTTTTCAGCAACAAGTTGTAGATGATGAAGGTCTTCAGACATTGTCTTGTGAGGTTGAGGCCATTCTTAACAACCGTCCAATCACCACTGTATCTTCTGACCTAGAGCCACTAGGTAAGAAAGTACTAGATCTAGAGCTTCTTACCCCAAACCACATTCTCTTACACAACTCACAGCCTGTTTTACCTCCTGGAGACTGGAGAGTTTTTCAGATCTGACTCATACACCAGGCGCTGGTGGAGGAGATGGACACAAGACTATGTAACACTCATGCAAGAAAGACAGAAGTGGTTCAAGGTGTTGGAGACGTTGTGGTGGTGGTTGACCCTACCTCTCCACGATCATCATGGCCACTTGCAGGCGTAGTGGAGACAAAGCCGGATTCGACTGGTTTGGTCCGGTCAGTTAAGCTTCAGACAAAAACAAGCAACATACAGCGACCAATCACGAAAGTGCACCTGCTGTTAGAAGAAAAAAGCAGGAACCAGATTAAAGAAAACGGAAATGGGTGATGTATGTCTTTTTCTTTTTCTGCTTGTTATTGGCTCCTTTTGTATATGTAAAGTAATTGATTTATGTTAAGACATTAAAACATTTAGGGGGCGGTTATGCAGGAGCCAAAATGGTGCGATGTGTATTTACTGTAGTATACTTTTTGTTTGAGTTTAACCCCCTCTAGTGGCTGGCTGGAAAGATAAGGCCTGCTGCGGGAATAAAAGACAGGAGATGTTACCTGGTAGGTGTGGCAGCAACGGGAAGGGACAGTCTTTGACCTCACGTCATGACTCCATACTGCTGTCTGCTGTTGTGTAAAAATATATATATATATATATCTTGTCAATCTAATATCTATTTCAGTTTTGTTTGAAGTTTTATTTTATTTTTAATTGGAATGAATTGAACTTCAGTTTTGGACAGCAACAATCTTTGTGGACATTGGATTTTCTTCAAAAGGTTGAGGGTCAAAAACTCATAGTGCAGCCACCATAGTTTTTATCAATAAGAAGAGAAATAAAGAAATAAAACTACACTAATAATTGGTGATTCACATAAATGTGTTCAGGTATAGTCAATGTTTTGCCTCTTAAGACTTCATTTGATTCAATTCCATAACGGTTATTGCGGTCATTTTGGAATAAATGCAGATATAGTCAGAAAACGTTTGTGAAAATGTCTGAGAGCTCGAGTAAAACTTTAGAGAAACAATGAGGCAGGAACATGGGAGGAGGGCGGGCTGTTATCCAGACAGTGCAGCCAAAAGTAAAGAGAAGCACACACACCTGCTTTATCTCACACACTCTGCAATCATGAAAGTGACTACTCTGATCTGTGTTTCTCTTCTCCTTTGCCTCTCTGGTGAGTACCAGCTTATAAGGTGATCATGCAAAAATAAAGGTTGTGCTTCTAACCAAGATGTAGCATTAATGGAGAGGTGTATATAAATTTCTGGCATGATACAGGATCACAAATAATCTTTCAGTAAAGCTTGTCTCTGATTTCTGCATGAGGAAACTGTTAACTATTCACCGTACTAGAGCAACCGCTTGAATATGTCAGCACGCCTACCGTCAAAAATGACTGCTTAGTGAATTCATCTTATATCTTCAGCCATAATATCTGAGATAGTATTTAATATTTAACATTGCTGGTTGAGATCTTACTCTAGGTTACAGCTGCTATATGTTTCTGGTTTATAGCGGTTTTCCATACATCACATTTTTCCTCCTGTGTTGATGTGCAAATTTTCCTCTTTGTGACAAAGTTGACTTTTCCTAGTAGGCTATATTACTTATATATATATATAGAGGTACTAAAGAAATAAGATCTCATCCTCAGGTTTCATTTCAATGAAATGTTTGTAAGCTCACTTCACTCTCAGTATAATATCTACTTTCTAAAATCCTACTACGATTGCAGACACAAATAACGGAATGTACAAAAAGAGAACAGGTGAACATATCAGCGGCGTTCCCACGCCATTTTGTGACAGCAGGCATTTGCCCAGAAAATTTCCCTGGTCAACACAGTGACCTACACATTTAGATATGTTCATGATACCCATGATACACATTGCACTTTTAAAATTTTATAGTTACATTTAGTTAGTTCCTGTTATCACTTATGTTATAGATATAAACAATCGTTCCCTTTCTCCCTTTCTCTTGAAGTTAATAAGATGAATTAACACAACTTGGTATGTTACTGAGAAACTGCAAAGAGCAAACTCTTCTGTCCTGAAAACTCTTCCTTGAACGAGTTGACCAAGCTAACAAAACTGAATGAACCAAGCTAACTAAACTGAGGGGGTTTGAGTTAACAATACTAAGTGAACCAAGCTAACTAAACTGAGTATACCAAGCTAACTAAACTAATTGAAGCAAGCTAACAAAACTCAGTGTACAAAGCTAACAAAACTGAGTGAACTAAGCTAGCAAAACTGAGTGAACTAAGCTAGCAAAACTGAGTGAACTAAGCTAACAAAACTGAGTGTACAAAGCTAACAAAACTGAGTGAACTAAGCTAGCAAAATTGACTGAACTAAGCTAACAAAACTGAGTGTACAAAACTAACAAAACTGAGTTTACCAAGCTAACTAAACTAATTGAAGCAAGCTAACAAAACTGAGTGAACTAAGCTAACAAAACTGAGTGTACAAAACTAACAAAACTGAGTTTACCAAGCTAACTAAACTAATTGAAGCAAG